>JBBDGP010004815.1:0-230104 GCA_037952835.1 Lithobates septentrionalis | reverse complement strand
CTTTTATGCGATATCTGCCATCTTGGAGCGAGAGCTTTCCGAAAACTCATTTGACATGGAAAATGTTTGTAGTATAGTACACAGACTTTTAACACTTAAGTGGCCATGATGCATGTTGTGTGGTCTTTTATTATAACTATTTTGTAATAAAGAAAATGTATTTTTTAATTAAGATTGTGCCTGAAAAATTGTCACAGCTGCATTTTTTGGTTCTTTTGAAATGCATCCCAATGTCTGACTTTGGGAGGGACTGTCCACCATTACTGTAATAATGTCCCTCTTTAGGCCACATATATAGCTTTGTATATATTAAGTGGAAATGATCTTGCTGCATGTAAGAATGCCTGCACTGTCAGAGCCATTTAAAGACTAGTGCAAGCAAAACGTGGGTGCTTACCTCTAGCAAGCATTCAGTCTTTATTTTGATTTGTAAGAGAAAAAAACCTGTATTTTGGTTAAGTTGACATTGTCACATATTTTCAATAAGATCCTGTGGGTTTGAATGGCTTCTTCCTGATACATTTGGCAAGTGCAGAGCAGAATTGCCAGAATGTGCCTCTGCTGAAAGTGAATCTGTCAAGTGTGTGACAAGATCACAGCCTCGCAAAGCAGGCTGATTTTTAATTGATGTTGCTTTTGCCAAATAATCAGGAGGGGTAAATCAGCAGTTTTTCAGTCTTTTTTTTTAATCTGAGACGTATGCAGGAAATAGAGAAGAGTTCAAATTCAACTGATTAGTTTATATAACATTATCCTGAACTTTCAGATGCTCGGAAAAAATATGCGGTTTTGTCTAAATCAGAGAACTGCTTCACTTCTTTACTAGGTAACACTCTACCCCCCTATCACACTTTGATGAATGCTGAATGAGGCCACATGGATCAGAGCCTAATATCCGCCCTAAGCTTCTGTCAAAGACCCCCATTGCACCAGGAGGAAGACCCCCTCTATGAATATAAAGGAGGTAGACCCCCTCCACACAGTGGGGTTGATTTACTAAAATGGAGAGTACAAAATCTGGTGCAGTTCTGCACAGAAACCAATCAGCTTCCAGGTTTTATTGTCAAAGCTTAACTGAACAAGCTGAAGTTAAAAGCTGATTGGCTCCCATGCACAACTGCACCAGATTCTGAGTGCTCCTGTTTAGTAAATCTCCCCCAGTGTGTCTATTCCAGCTGAACTTGCTGAAAGGGAACATTTTAGGGTGATTTTCACTAATCGGTGAAGGGAACCAGCTTTGCTTCAAATATCAAATAAGGTCTAGAAGAAATTAAAGAAAAAAAATGTTTTTTTCTTTTTTTTTAGAACTCTAAGCAACACTTTTTTTTTTTCATATTGGATAGAGCAAGGAAAAGTTATAATACCCGCCATTATTATTTTTTTTTGTCATCTCTGTCGCATTTTGCAGATCTCCCTTTACTTCCTGTCCCATAGCCAAAACAGGAAAGTGAGAGGAAATCCCTGCAAATTAAGGGAATCTCTTGGGGACCCCCAGATCACCAGAACTAGTGTCCCCATTGGAAGATTTCCCCTCTATTACTTTTCTGGGTACAACCAAAAATTTTGGAATTTTCTTTTACTTTCACTTTCAATAATGGTAAACAGGACAAATAAGAGAGGGGGGATCTCCCTAACTGGGACACAGACAGCAATAAAAACTGACACGTGTTGTAATCCCTCTTCACTATATCCAAAACTAAAAAAAAAAAGTTTTGCCTTTAGTTATAATTTAAGTCAGCAGCTACAAATACCTTAGCTGCTAAAAAGCAGGTATTTAGAGTTTAGAGCTGTCTTCCTGCAGCCAGTTCTTCTTACCACTGGAGATCTTCCGTGCCGCCATCTTGGATATGGGAGCTGGTTTTCTAAGGAGCCACAGCTGCCCCCCCCCCCCCCCCCCCCCCACACACACACACACACACACACCACTGCACATGCACAAACTTGATTAGCACCCTGCTAATGGTCCTGCAGCTTCCTGAGAAATGTGACATGTCCCAGGAGGCTTTGAAAGGGAAGGAGGTAGGGCAAGGGGCGTCATCCTAGTCTAGGTAAGGATTGCAGGATTGGGAGCAGGTACTAATAAAAAATCCGAGTAGGATGAGTGCTTTTCAGTCATTTAGAGGAAGCCTTGTATTTTTAATCACTGAATGTAAGGATTCCTCTGATTGGATGAGGTGGCGATTGTGACGTCATCTGTCCACTTCTCCATCATGATCAGAGGAAACCTTGTATTCATTGATAAAAATACAAGGCTGCCTTCCCAACCGTGCTCCTGAGCTGACACCTTTCCATATACATCCTTGGTGCTGACACACATTCTACAGACATGACCCATTGTTGTGCCCATGAGGGCACCAGTAAAGAAACTATGATGGGCAGCTGGCACCGGAGGATGTGCATGTAGACAGAAAGTGGCTAAAAAAAGCTGAAACAAATCAGCAAGACTGGGAGCAAAAAAAGGATAAAAAATAAATAAATAAAAAAGGTAAAATAGCACCAATGAACAAAAACCATGGCAATTGTTTATGACACACAGAGAAGAGAATTTAATCAAAACCCGTAGCAGAAAGAATCTGAAGCTGCTGTGTATGTCAAACCAATCAGCTTCTATGTTTAGCTTGCTCTGTTAAGCTTTGAAAATAAAAGATAGAAGCTGATTAGTTGCAAAACAGAACTGCTCCAGATTTTGGCTGCTCCAGTTTTGATCATTTCCCCTCAGTGTGTTTGCACACTAAATGTATTACAGCTAGGGCCGAGATCTATTTTAACTGTTTTATTCATCCTGTACACGTTTGCTCCACCAGCGGTAATATTTCTTCTTTAGCGTACTTTTATTAGTTTACGTTGGCAATAATGGAATTGATCTGAAAGTATACTGTGCATTCAGGTGTTTGAACAAGTATTCCTTGCGTCAGTTATTGACTTATCTTCTTTCCTATTGTAAAATGATTGGAAAAACGATCATTGAAGTAGTACAAATCTTAGGCCTAAAATCTTGGAGCTAAAAGGTCTCATTTTTCTCACTTTAAAAATGGGATGCAGGAAAAGCAAACGCACTAAGGACTTGTTTACACCAGATGCAGTCAAATGTGTTTTGAAATGCAGTACAAATGGAAGAAAAATGAATGTATTTCGATAAGCCTAGTTTACCCTGTGCTGTGCTATTTTAAAAATAAAATAAAATAAAAACAGCTAAAAATCCTCCACAAACAAATGTAAACCTGCCAGTGTGACTGCATACTGAACGCGAGGGCTGGGGTGTAAATGAGCCCCAAGTGGTTCCAACAGTGTTCCTCGCTTTCTATATCTACTTTATCCTTTTTTAAAAGAAATAGAATTCCAGCCTAAACATATCCCCTTGTCCCTCTTAACACCAATGCTGACTAACCCATGTAAAAAAGATGTACATAGTTATCTTTTTTCAGCCCACTCCAATCTGGTTACATGATCTCCTATATCAGCCAGTGGCAGCTGCAGGGGAGAGAAAAGAGCGCACGAAAATGGCTGGGTATTTCGGAAGTGGCAACGTCACTGATAGGCTTCCATGTCCCAGCCGTTGTTGGTGCACTCTCCCCTGCAGCCACTGTTGGCTGACACAGGGAATCATGTGACCGGACTGGAGTGAAAATAGGTACGTATACATACATCATCTTTTTTTTTTTTACACAGGTTAGTCAGCATGGGTATTAGGAGAGGGGAGGGAACATTTTTAAGACTAGTTAGGTTTAGGCTGGAATTTATTACTATTATACAGGATTTATATAGCGCCAACAGTGTGTGCAGAGCTTTACATTATAGGGAGACACTACACAACAGTACAATTCAAAACAAGAGGGTTAGAGGAGCCCTGCTCCTGCGAGCTCACAATCTAAGAGGGAGGGGCTAGTGAAACAAAAGGTAGGGACTGTGAGAGATGAACACATGAGGGGAGTAGAAGATTCAGTTGTTAGCTGGAGGCAGGATAGGCCACCCTGAAGAGATGAGTTTTTAGGGATCGCCTAAAAGTGGACAGAGTAGGAGATAGCCGGACAGATTGGGGTAGTGAGTTCCAGAAGGTGGGAGAGGCTCTGGAGAGGTCCTGGAGACGAGCATGGGAGGAGGAGACAAGGGAGCTAGAGAGCAGAAGGTCTTGGGAGGAGCAGAGAGGACGGTTTGGGTGATATTTGGAGATAAGATTGGTGATGTAGATCGGGGCAGAATTGTGAATGGCTTTGTATGTTATTGTTTTGAATTTTATTCGTTGGGCAATGGGAAGCCAGTGGAGGGATTGGCAGAGAGGAGTGGCGGACACTGAACGGTTGGGTAAGGTGGATGGGTCTGGCAGCGGCATTCATGATAGACTGAAGAGGGGATAGCTTGCGAAGAGGTAGACCAATGAGGAGGGAGTTTCAATAGTCAAGGCAAGAGATAACAAGGGAGTGAATAAGTTGCTTAGTGGTCTCGATGGTTAGAAAGGGACGTATTTTGGAGATGTTTTCGGAGGTGAAGTCTGGACGATTCGGACAATGATTGGATTTGGGGCTGAAAGGACAGGTCAGAGTCTAGGATTACACCTAGTACCTTGGCATGAGGGGAGGGACTGATGGTTGTATTATTGATCTTGATGGAGAAGTCAGAGGGAGGGGCATGGGCTGGAGAAAAAAATTATGAGTTCAGTTTTAGAAAGATTGAGTTTGAGGAAGTGGTGTGACATCAATGTTGATATGTCAGTTATTAAGTTAGTAATGCGAGAGGAGACTGAAGGAGTGAGGTAAGGAGTAGAGAGATAGATTTGTGTGTCATCAGCATAGAGGTGGTACTGGAAGCCATGGAAGTTTATTAACAGACCAAGGGAGGTGGTGTAAATGGAGAAGAGGGGGTCAGAGGACAGAACCTTGAGGTACCCCTACAGAAAGAGGAAGTGGAGAGGAGGAAACAGAGTTATAGGTCACACTGAAGGAGCGCTGTAATAGGTAGGAAGAGAGCCAGGACAGAGCAGAGTCTTGAAGGCCAAGAGTGGAGTTTTTTTTGAGGAGGAGGGGATGGTCAACAGTATCAAAGGCTGCAGAGAAGTCGAGTAGTATTAGTATGGAGTAGTTGCCATTGGTTTTAGCAGTTCGTAGGTCATTAGTGACTTTTAGTAGGGCAGTTTCAGTGGAGTCTAGCAAGCGGAGGCCAGGCTGTAAGGAGTCAAGAAGGTTGTTGTCAGTGAGTTAGGAGCTAAGACGGTTGTAGACTTAGTGTTCTAAAAGTTTTGACGCAAATGGGAGCAAGGAGATGGGTCTTAAGTTGTTCAGTCTGGTGGGATCCAGTGAGGGCTTTTTAAGTATGGGGGTGATCAGGGCATGTTTTAGAGGGGAGGGAAAGGTGCCAGTAGAGAGGGAGAGATTGAAGATGTGAGTGAGGGAGCATAAGATAGAAGAAGGTGACTGTAGTAGATGTGAGGGTACAGGATCCAGGGGACAGGTGGTAAGGCGGGCTTCTGAGAAAACTTTAGATACCGCTTCAGTAATAGCAAGGTCAAAAGAGGAGAGTGTTGAGAGTGGATTAGTACAGGGTATGTTAAGTGGGTTAGATGCCTGTGCAGTGGAGATGTCCCCACGAATCGCATCAATCTTGATTTTAAAGTGATTGGCAATCTTGTGAGTGAGTTACTGGATGGAGATGGTGTTGTGCAAAGGGCCCCTTTTACAAAGGGGCGGAATCCGATTTGATTAGCAGGGGTTCTGTCTACCGATTCCCTGCAAAGTGGGCAGAGGACAGGTCCCCGTTCGCTCAGTTTCTGTAGAGCGGACACAGACACAGCACACTCTGCTGTATGGGCAGGCCAGGAATAAACGGACTGGTTGTCCACTTACACCCGACGGCCCTCCAATCCAATCTGCCTAGACAGGGCGGATGGATCTCATATATATATATATATATATATATATATATATATATATATATATATATATATATATATATATATAGAGAGAGAGAGAGAGAGAGAGAGAGATATAGATATATATCTATATAGATATCTATCTATCTATAATTTTTTTTATTTTTTTTTGCGGATTGGAAGTAGGCGGGCACAAAATGACACAGGTCCATTTACACCCACATGTTCACAGGGATACATGGACCTGAAAAACTGACAGGCGGACCTGATCAGATCGCCCATGTGAAAGGGGCCTAAAATAAAAGGAGGTACAAATTAAAAAATCTAAGCAAGACAAGTACAAATACATGAGAGAGAAGAAAGATGGTCCTGGCCCATTAAAACTTAAAATCTGATATCCGTACTGTATGGAGAGTCTCCTGATAACTACTCACTTTTGGTGTCCAGCTGGGCAGCATACTTCTGGAAGCCTCTCAGACAGACCTTCTCCCCCAACAAGGTTAGGAATTCCTCAAAGGCTGGTCCAGCGCTTTCATTGTTATACATCTCCTCCTCTGAGCTCTGGCCAGCTTTGCAGTACAGGATGCCTACCTTGTGTTTCGTGCAGAGCTGCAATCAGAATTATACATCAGTACACACACACACAGCCAAGGAACATTTTATGTATTGCTGATACTTCCCAAACTACAGGCCACCCACAGGTCGTACAGATGTTATCTGCCTATCTACAATACAATCATAGTCTGCTAGGTACCACCAAGTGAAACATGAACAGCCAGACATGTCATAGCAAAGAGGCTCAAGTATCTTTTTGAGCTTTGTGTTTTTTCACACCCAAAATCGTGTTGTTTGCCACCTTTTTGGTGTGCCACTGACAACGAATAGCACCATGAGCCCAATGCGCGTATTTTGCACTTGTTACTATGCTACACAATTGTGGATGGAGGCTTAGATTGCTTTCACCAGAACGCGTGTCTTCATTTGAAGATTATTCCTCACCTCTTCTGATCACAATTGTAACATTTTGGATTTGCCATCACTTTCTGTCTCAGTGATAATTGTCCTCTGGAAAAAACAAGATGAATAAACCCGAATTGGGCTCTAATCCTTTCCTCACTCTATCCAAAACTGAAAATAAGGGTGGGCTATACATATACTTTAGTTCTGCCTCAGGCCAACCTTCTTAAGAATAACGTATGCCAGGTGATAAGTTCATGTCAAAGGTTTCTCTCAGATTGAAATGAGAACCTTTGTATATCCCCAGGTATAGAAAAAGCAAGCTACAGCATATAATAAAACCCATTTTATTACTTGCCATAGCTATCTATTACACAAAGAGGTCAGCGGATATAAGGACCCTATAATTTGTGTTATGCTAATTGTTTCCTATCTCCCAAAGGCATCAATAAAATAATATGTGAGCGTGTGTGATATTCAAAAAACTGACATCTTTCTCTTGAAGTTCATTAAGGCTATGTTTCCACTATTGCGTCCCCAAAGTCACGCGATTTTGCCGTGATTTTTTACCGCGATTTGAAGCAATGCCTGTATCTATGGACCTCAAGTCGCATCAAAGTGGGACCAAAGTAGTGCAGGGACTACTTTGAAGTCGCTGCGACTTGAAGTCGCACAGATATGAACGGTACTCATTGGAAATCATGGGATACAATTTGTCATGCGACTTTTCAGTCCCAAGTCGCATGAAAAGTCGCACTAGTGGAAACATAGCCTAAAGGACACTACATCTGTATAAATCTAAGACAAAGGGGTTACACTGCTGGCTACATGAGAATGGACACTAGCAAACAAAGCTGTTAGTCAGCCAGATATAACCAATCCCACAATAATCCAGGTTTGGGGAAAAATCAGTATTGAGATTGCAATATAAATACATTTAGGTTGGACCTGTGTCCCTTAAACTCCAAGGATTTTACAAGAAATACCAAAATCCTGTTTTCTTATCATTCATTAAGGGGAACGGGATAAATATAATCATGAGATAAGTTGGACATCCCAAAAGCAATCACATAAAAAGTGGGTTACAGAGCAAACATAATGTTAACAAAGCATTTAACAATAGTCCAACAATTTGGGTAGCTTGCAGCTCAAGAGCCACCTGAAGGACCTTACGTCTGAAGCCAGCATCAGAAGAGGAATGAAATGTATGAAGAGAGAACCGGGCAGCAGCCTTGTAAATCAGAGAAACAGATTTTGGATGTTAAAGCCTAAGGGGCACTTACTGATCCAGTGGGGTACACCTTGCCAGGAAAGGTGGAACCTTGTCCTAAACCTATAGATTGATAAGCTGTCTGAGCCACTGAGCAATAGTGAAACGAGAGGTGGGTTGCCTCTTACAGGGATCTTTAGGAATGATTAAAAGGGGAGTCAAGTCCATCAGAAAGAAGCCGCAGCTGAGAGATATACTTGAACAGTTCACATAACATCCAAACCATAGAGATATATAACCTAGTGAAGGGCAGAAAATTGGAAGCACAATGCCCTGGTTAAGGGGACAGGGAGAACCACCTTATTTGTCAAAGTAGTATGGAGGTCTGCTAGACTTTGCGGGGATGTTGGCAGGATTAAAAATATGAGGCAGGGCAGAAGTAGAACTTGAAATTCTAGCTTGTTGCCTAGATGACATCCGAGATGGGTTTGAGCCAGGTGGTAGCAATGGCTAATAGATGACCCCTGGTTGGGTCCAGTGAATGGTGGTTTACTGGACAGATGAGTACATGTAAGTAAGCATCTTTGAAGTCTACAGAAGCCAGCAAGTCTCCCTGATGAAGAGAGGCAATGACATTCAAGATTTGAGATGCAGGAGGGAGTGAATGCCCCCTTTGGTTTCAGATACAAATCAACAAGTTGGATTAACCCGTTGGAAACCTTCCATAGCAGGGAATGGGAACTAGGTCACTCCTGACTCAAGGCAGAAAGAAGGCAAGAGACTTCCAGTAAGCAATCACAGCTAAAAATCCAATGCCATAGCCATCTGATTTTCACGAGCAGAGGGCCAACTGCAGCACTGGTAAGATTTTTGCCAAAGTCAGATGCAATCTAACAAAAGAAAATCGCAGCCAGGATGAGGAGCAAAGCAGGATCCACCAAAAAAAAAAAAAAACAGAATTCTTGAATGGGCTTCCAACCACTTATTGGTTAGGTCCCTAAAAGTAGGAAAAGCAGGTGAAACCTCCACTGGAATAGTAGTCTCCTTGTTCAAGATGAGATATGGTCAAATGAACAGAGGGAATTGACCATTTCTTAACAAACTGATAAAAGACAGGCAAGTGCATAGAGACAACAGCCAACCTATTGGGGTACTTCCAGTTTTCATACAAAAACCATTGAAAAAGGGTGCAAAGAGACTGTCTTAGTGGCCTTATATGACCCAAGGCTGGATAAAACAAAAAAGCAACAGGTTGATCCTCTAGTTTCAGGGTGGTGCCCACCACATCAACAAGGGCCGAAATGCTGAACTTGGGCGTATTAACAGTAGACAAAGTAAGCTCATTTGACAAAAATTTGATTGACTCAGAATCACAGTAAAAATAAGATACAAATCTGATACAGAATTTGCTGGAGAGGAAGCGGGAACATACTTATGACCTCTTCCTTTACAGTTAGCAAATAATTTGGTAATTTGTGACTTAAAGTCCTGTAAGAAAAAAAGCTCAGCCAAGAGATGCAGAGCACAAAGCTACACCCAACATAGTCAAGGAAGACTCCAAATATGGCAGAGACAACATGACTCTACGCTGCAGATGTTGGCATCATCAGTAGGTACAATGGAAGCAAAAAGTGAGCAGAGGGAATCCAGCACAGTGGGACTGGCTCAAGGTAAGAGGCAAGGCCTTGAGCACCCACAAAACCTGGAAGCTGGTAGAAGGTGAGGGTAAGATGGCCAGTAATGACCAAGCACACTGTAGGCAGGCAGCAGGGACAGATCATATTTGCTTGTTGCTTTTTGCAACAGAAGCAGCAAGTGGGAGATGCTTTCCTGAAACAGAGTATGGAGCATGTGCAACTATCCACTCAGCGGGTGAGGTCACCATTCATTACAGTAGTATTAAGCCTTTCCACACCTAAGACAGCAGAAAACAGGTCTATGGCGCCCAGTGACCAATAAAAACGTTAACACAAGTGCAAGGGGAAAAAACAAAATAGGTTAGTCTTTAGAACAGCAGAGCAGAGGAAAAGACATCCATCCTTCTAGGACACTAGCAAAAAAATGAGGCATGCTGGTGGTGGGAGGGGTCATAGCATGGGATGGTCTGAAGATTTATTTTTTTTTGGCAATGTCAAATTCTTCTGTAGGCGGCCGTAAACCTGAAGGTTTAAGACTTCCTATGTTTGACAATGGGCAAGTAGGAAACCTTTCTGTATAAAGTTTGTAATTACATATGCTCATTTGAGAAGTCAAATTGCCTTATTACGAAACGGACAGTGCTTCCTGCTTAGTTGTGCAGCACAGACTGTGCCTCACTATTCTCCTCAGAGCAAACCTATAGTATGCTTTTTTTCAGCAGTTGTTTAAATAGGTAATTGTATTACTTAAAATACAGATGACTACTAGAGTAAAAAAAAATTCAAAAACCCTTATTAGAGGCAAAAAAAAAAAAAAAAAAAAAAAAAAACACTATAAAATTTTACGGCTTTCTCTTACAAGCACACCATACCATTCCCCTTTTTAACGGTTTTCCTCATGTTCCATTGCTCATTAAAACAGTTCAGCATTTTAACCACAACAAGGACAAAACATTTTCTGACATCCTCACCCCCTGTTCATCCAGTTTCAGAAGCTGCTCGGTCACTTTGGAAGAATTCATGGCCAAGCGAAGACCTTGTATACTAAGCTCTGGAATGACGGATTCCAAGACATCCTTCAGAGGCAGACCGCGGACAGTACCATGTTTAGCTGTGGTTGGCACAGCATCTTCGTTGATCATTCCTCTCAGGGTTACCAACTGTAGAGTAAGAGACATGGGAAGACACTGGTATTAAACCTACAGGCTGTACAACAACAAGCAATGCTATTAAAATTGCCATATATGAAATAGGATTCCTGCAAAACCTAAACATTTACACGGACTGAGAGGCCATTCCACTGTGTATTAGTCAAGAATAGTCAGATCAGAGGACCTTGGGAGAATCGCATCAACATACAGTGGGGAAAATCATTATTTGACCTCCTGCAGATTTTTTAAGGTTGCCCACTTAGAAAGAAATGAAGGGTGTATCATTTTTTTTATCATAGGTGTATTTTAAATGATAAATACAGAATATCAACCACAAATCAAGAAAAAAACACATGATACAAATGTTATAAACCGAGTTGCAGTTTTGTGAGTAAAATAAGTATTTGATCCGCAAGAAAAACACGACTTAGTACTTGGTGGAGAAACCCTTGTTGGCAAGCACAGAGGTCAGACATTTTTGGTTGGTTACCAGGTTTGCACAAATCTCAAGAGGGATTTTGGTCCACTTTTTTCACAGATCTTCTCTAAATCATTAAATGTTTCTTGGCTGTCACTTGGCAACTTGAAGTTTTAACTCCCTCCATAAAATTTCTATAGGATTAAGGTCTGGAGAATGGTTAGGCCACTCCATGACCTTAATGTGCTTCTTCTTGAGCCACTCCTTTGTTGCCTTGGTGGTATGTTTTGGGTCATTGTCATGCTGAAAGACCCATCTATGATCCATCTTCAGTGTTCTGGCTGAGGGAAGACGGTTCTCATCCAGGATTTTACAATACATGGCCCCGTCCATTGGCGCCTCAATGTAGTAAAGTCAGTCTGTACTTTTAGCAGAGAAACAGCCCCAAAGCATAATGTTTCCACCATTGTGCTTGACTGTAGGGGTGGTGTTTTTAGGGTCATAGTCAGCATTTTTCTTCCTCCAAAATGACGGTGAGTCCCCCTCCTCAAGAAGGCACATGTACAGTCATGACAGGGAACATCTAAATGATTCAGAGAAGCATTGGGAGAAAGTGCTGTGGTCAGAGGAGACCAAAATTTAGCTCTTTGGCATTATGGAGGTTGTAAACCCTATTAAAAAAAATAAATAAACCTGTACGACAAAGGCATAATGAGCTAGTATGCATTGCATGCTAGCCTATTAGGAAATACCTTAGAACGAAGCTCTCTCAGCGGTGCCCGCACACCGCTGAGGCAGCTGACATTTTTCCCAGTGTTTCTTCCGAGTTCACAAGCTCTGGTGCTGTGGTTGGCTGGAGCCGCAATGGCTGTCACGGCACAGAGTCCTGAAGAAACGGCAAACTTTACTTCAGAACGCATGCGCCGATGACGTCGGCGTATATAGTAAATATCTCCTGAACAGTGAAAGTTTAGGAGATATTTACAGTACCTGCAAGTAAGCCTTATCATAGGCTTACCTGTAGGTACAATTAATAAGGAAGACTGTACTTCCTCTTTAACTCAACTTGCCGTGTTTGGAGTAAGAAAAATGCTGACTATGACCCCAAGAACACCATCCCACCAAGAAACGCCTTACCTCTGCGCTTGCCAACAAGGGTTTCTCCACCAGGTCATGTTTTGCTTGGGGATCAAATACTTCTTTTACTCACAGAACTGCAACTTAATTTATGGCATTTGTTGTATGTGTTTTTCAGGCTTTAGGTTGATATTCTGTCTCCATCATTTAAAATACACCTATAATAAATATTAGAGACCTTTCATTTCTTTGTAAGGCCCCTTTCACACGATCAGACCGTTCAGGTCCGCCTGTCAGTTTTGACGGCGGACCTGAACGTGCGCTCCATGTTAGCCTATGGAACGACAGGTGTCAGCGGAGACATGTCCGCTGACATCCGACCCCTTCTGATCCGCTAAAAGCACACGGATGGCCCTACGTCCAGGTCCGTCGCTGGCGGATCGGATCGGGTGAGATCTGATGAAAACGGACATGCTGTCCGTTTTCATCCGATCCCTCCATAGGCGGCAGCGGCGACTGACAAGCCCCTCCCCGCTCAGTGAGCAGAGAGGGACCTGTCATCTGCCGGCTCAGCGGAAATCAACGGAGAGATATCCCGCTGAGCCGGCGGACCGAGGCGGGCTCCGTAGAAACTGAGTCCGCCTCGTGTGAAAGGGGCCTAAGTGGGCAAACTTACAAAATCTGCAGGGGATCAAATACTTATTTTCCCCACTGTAGCAAGAGACTGAGATGGAAAATGCTTCTGGATGACAGAAACTCTTGGCGCCAAGAGGTTAAACTATAAGCATGGCCAAAGCTTTTTTTGGTCACACATCTCTTGTAGGTCACTTCTGCTCTCTGTGACGCAGAATTAGCCAACAGCGGGCTCTGTAAAGATCCTGACAATACTGTTGGTATCCACCCTGTTGCCTGACTGACAGCTGGCTCTGCCCCTCAACACACAGCTGAGAGCCAGCTGCACTCTCCTCTGGCTGGTGGGCCAGTGAGCACTGCAGGACCTCTCCGCTTCGAGCAGACCGAGAACAGATCGATAAGCAACGTGGAAAAGCTGCAGCAAAGAGGTAAGTATGAAGGTTTATTTATTTCTATTATTTTTACCAACCCCAAACTTATCCTTTAAGGACCAAACAACTTTTAATGTAAATGGAGTCCTACTTTTCAATTGTGACACTCCGTTGTGCTTGGTAAAAAAAAATCCTCTACTGAATACATCCATAGATTTTGCGTGGGGGACACCGAAAGCTGCTTCAGGTATGCGCAGACTCCTTTAACTGCAGCAGCTTTTAGCCAAAGGCCAGGCTGTTTAATAATTTCCCTTTGGGATCAATAAAGTATTCTGAATGTGAATTCTGATCAGGCAAAGCTCAGACACTTCCAGGTATCAGAGCATACCCACTCCCACATACATTACTACTGGATCGTCATTCAATAGGCTGCCTAACTGGCCAAAAGGAATGCCTGGGAGGGGAGTGGCATATTTGAAAATGTGAAGCGCTATAAAACCAAAACAAACTGAAAAATGAAAAAATCAGTGCCTTAAACCTGAATTATAAAAGATATATATAAAATATGGTATGATCATATCTTAGTGCAAAAATATACTGTGCAAATTATACAATACATTGAATATGTGCAGAACTAGTGACAATGTCGAGAGAAGAAATCACCAAAATATCCACCTAAAAATATTGATATACAGGCAGCAGTCCAAACACAAATTGGTAAGAACCTATAAGTAAAATAAGGTATCAGATTTAAATGCGAAAAATGTGTAAATAGACGAGAGGAAAGGCTAACCGCAAAGAAACGGAGCCAAGCCTCGTTTTCACACTATGTCATGACGTCACTACGCTCTGGCGCAGCGGCGTCACGATGTATCACAGGGAGCAAACCAAGCCTCATTGTGAGGGTGGTCATGTGACTCCCTGTGAAGATAATCATCTGGGGAGGTCGCTTGCGGCGTAATTACGTCACAAGCGACGCAGGTCCCGTCCAAATCAACAACCGAGACCCGCCTCCGTATACAAAAAAATGAAAAGAATGCCGATTGCCTCACATCAATACAATATGAGCATCAACCCGGCCACAAAAAAAGGGGCTTACAGACTTCCTCTTTAATCGGCGTTCTTTTCGTTTTTTTTGTTTACGGAGGCGGGTCTCGGCTGTTGATTTGGACGTGACCTGCGTCGCTTGTGACGTAATTACACCGCAAGCGACCTCCCCAGATGATTATCTTCACAGGGAGTCACATGACCACCCTCACCTTATTTTACTTATAGGTATTATAACATCCTGAAAATTGATATTATATATTTAATATATGTTTTATGGTTTAATCAACCGGAAGTAGTGTGACTTAGTTACACTTCCGGTATTATGGCACTTCCACATGGGGTCATTAGCCCTTTATAAGCGGTGATGTGTAGGGGGTCCGCACCCCATATGACGTCTTTTTAGCAGAAACGCGTTGGGTGGACCCATCACAATTACCGCTACTTGTTCTTTATGCTCTTCCTATATTTTTAACCACTTGCTTACATGGCACTTAAACCCCCCTCCTATCCAGACCAATTTTCAGCTTTCAGCGCTGACGCACTTTGAAAGACAATTGCGCGATCATACAACACTGTACTCAAATGAAATTTTTATCATTTTTTTCCCCACAAATAGAGCTTTCTTTTGGCGGTATTTGATCACCATTTGTTAAAAAAAATGCAAAAAGACCGAATTTTAAAAAAAAAATTTTTTTTTTTTTTTTTTTTATATTTTGTTATAAAATTTTAAAAAGGGTAATTTATCTCCTTCATTGATGTACGCTGATGAGGCGGCACTGGTGGGCACTGATAGGTGGCAGTGATGGGCACTGATCTGGTGCATTGATAGGCAACACTGCTAGGTGGCACTGATTGGCACCACTGGTGGGCATTGATAGGTGACACTTGTGGGCATTGATAGGTGGCACTTGTGGGCATTGATAGGTGGCAGTTGTGGGCATTGATAGGTGGCACTCATTGGCATTGATACGTGGCACTGGTGGGCACTGTCAGGTGGCACTGTCAGGGGGTACTGGTGGCACAATTGAGGGATTATTGCCTCCCCCTCTTCGGGACCGATGTCCCTTGCTAATGAGCCAGTGATCGGCTTTTTTTCTCCTCGCACTGTCAGCACGAGGAGAAAAAAAAACGATCACAGAGCTTTTGTTTTGATCATGTGATCAGCTGTCATTGGCTGACAGCTGATCACATGGTAAGGGGCCGGGACCGGCCCCTTACTTGGATCGGTGATCAGCCGAGTCTCAGTGACTCGGTGATCACATCGCGCTCGGTGTGTGCCCTGCAGGGCGCGTGCACAGGGGAGGCCATCATATGACGGCCTCCCGGGAATTGAGGTCCGCGCTGTAGCAGTCATTCGGCTATAGCGCGGATATCAAGCGGTTAATAAATTAATGTTTACGTTATCACGCTATGTGAGTTTTTCTCGCCTGGTATGTGAACATTCGTTTGTGGCCCTCTATTGGAACACTATCTTTGTGCCGTTGCTGGTGACCGTGAGTGTCAAGCTGCTGCCCTGACCTGGGATCCATTGTGGCTGTTTAAGGAGGTGTACCCTTTTGACCAGTTGGTCGCAAAGCCCAAGTCAACAACATCTGGTAAGCCCCCTAAGACCCTTGGTGGTGGCTTCTTCACCATTCCTACCTTTCCTGCAACGTTGGTGGTCTCTAACATCTATACAGATTCCTGTGGCTTTATTTACCGTATATATGTGTTTTTTTGGACTCTAATATAAATTGGTTCTTACAGATTTGTGTTTGGACTGCTGCCTGTATATCTATATTTTTAGTTGGATACTTTGGTGATTTCTTCTCTCAACATTGTCTCAGTAGTTCTGCACATATTCAATGTATTGTATAATTTGCACAGTATATTTTTGCACTAACATATGATCATACCATATTTTATATATTTCTTTTATAATTCAGGTTTAAGAAACTGATTTTTTTCATTTTTCAGTTTGTTTTGGTTTTATAGCGCTACACTTTCACATTTACACTTACTACTTAGGTCTATAGTTGTGTTGGCTGCTGTTTTACCTACACCATTCGCAGCGCTGTATTGATTTTTCCATATACTATAGTGGCATATTTGAAACTACCAGGAAGTGCCAAATATCTGCTGGGTCCACATTCGGGAGTGGAATGCAGTTAAAGCTCCTACAGTACAAGCAGGTACTTCTCGGTGCCTGTTTGCACACTTTTTTTTGGCACTTTAAAGCAGAACTCCAGGCCAAGAGTTATATAAAGAGTCACATTACACATTTAAAAAATGTCTTACCCACCTATGGATTTATATTTAATGGAAGCGCAACAGACCAGTGTGAAGACATACATAGAATTAAAAGGAATACATTTTTCTTGTGCTAAAAGTGCCAATAATGGCCAGACAAATTCATATAAATTTAAATTCATGATGTTAATTAAAAAGTCAAATATAATACAATTCTAAACACAAATAAATATATATATATATTTATATATATATTATATATATATATATATATATTTATATATATATATATATATATATATATATATATATATATATATATATATATATCTATCTTTTAAAAACTTTCATTTTCAGGTTTTCGGCCAAGTGCATCCTGCATTTTCGGTTTCTGCACCAAAATTTCCATTCGAGGAACGGCTAATTGAATGTTTTTTTTTTTGTTTTTGTTTTTTTATTCTACCTGGATTTTGGCTTTAAACAATTATAGATGATCACCCACTGAAGCAAGATCCGGGCGAAGAGACAAATTACATGGTAAGAAATGATGATTCAGGGGAAGAAGAATTTTCACCATCATTAGATGTTCTTAGGAATGTACCAATGCCATTATTCTATACAATAACTTCAAAGGAAGCAACTGGTTATAAGCCAGTGATAGATTAATGGACGTCTTTTAACTTTGTGATGAGTGATGCTGACCACACACAGCCTATGTGTAACATATGTTTAACAAAAGCACCACTCGAGACAATCAGATTCTTAAGTGACAGCAAGGATGAACCAGCAGAAATCTCCATGCGGGATACTAAAATGTTTCAACCAATTCAAAATCTTTTTGATGCCTGTTTTTTGGTGATTGTTTTACCTATAGTAAAGGAAAGTGTCTTTGTACCAAGGTTCACACATAGGTGAAGTGCAGAAGTCTGCGCTAACATACAAGTCAGATTTTGGGAATTCCCTGGAACAAAAATATATTTTCTGGTGAGGTCATTTCAAAGGCAAATCATGTATAAAGGGATGCAGGCCCTAACACTTTCCTCATTAGAACCCTGCAATTGCAGCAGCTGAATAATTATTAAATCACTCCCATACACATTCATTTTGCACGTGGACACAGACAAGAAGCCATTTCTTCAGAATAACAAAAGGTATTAAATCCTTGTAATGTACATAGATCACCCAGAGGGGAAATGTTTATTTTTTTTTCAGCAAAAGTGGAGTTACTTTTAACCACCTAACGACCAGCTGCCGTCGTTATATGTCAGTACTTTGACGTGGAATACTGTTATGGCAGCAGATTGCTGCCATAACCCAAGTATACTCCTAAATGGCGGGCGGCTGGCTTTCAGATAAAAGTGGTCTCTGTGGTGGATTCGCCGCAAGATCACTTTTATCGGTGGCAGACGAGGGGCCCCCCCTCCCGCCGCGCTCCAGACGTCTCCGATGCTTACCGGGGACGATCGGGTCCTCTCCCCTATGAGACTGGAAGCCAAGTGAGGGAAAGATGGCCCCCACTCGGCTCCATAATATTGGATGATGGAAGCGACGTCAAACGTCACCTCCGCCCCATGCTCTTAAAGAGTTTTTTTTTTTAAAAGACTTTTATTTTTTAATTGCATTTAAGTCTAAATGTGAGATCTGAGGTCTTTTTGACCCCTGATCTCACATTAAAGAGGTCCTGTCATGCTTATTTACTATTATAAGGGATGTTTACATTCCTTATAATAAGAATAAAAGTGAGCCAAATTTTTTTTCAAAAGGACAGTGTAAAAAAAAAAACAAAACCCAAAAAAGTAAAATAAATAAGAAAAAAAATAAAAATTAATTTGAAGTGCCCCTGTCCCGCCGAAACGAACGCATACGTAACTCACGCCCGCATATGAAAACGGTGTTCAAACCACATGTGAGGTATCTCCGCGATCGTTAGAGCGAGAGCAATAATTATAGCACTAGACCTCCTCTGTAACTCAAAACTGGTAACCTGTAGAAATTTTTAAACGTCAACAATGGAGATTTTTAAGTGCCAAAGTTTGTCGCCATTCCACAAGCGGGCGCAATTTTGAAGCATGACATGTTGGGTATCAATTTACTCGCCGTAACATTATCTTTCACAATCTAGAAATAATTGGGCTAACTTTACTGTCGTCTTATTTTTTAATTCCAAAAAGTGTATTTTTTCCAAAAAACCTGTGCTTGTAGGACCGCTGCGCAAATACGGTGTGACAGAAAGTATTGCAATGACCGCCATTTTATTCTCTAGGGTGTCTGAAAAAAAAAATAATATTTGGGGGTTTCAAGTAATCTTCTAGCAAAAAAACCCCCAAAAAAACGGATTTTAACTTGTAAACAACAAATCTCAAAAAGAGGCTCGGTCCTTAAGTGATTAAACTGCTATGATAGGTTCTATAGTATTTGACATGGACAACCTCACAGTGTCCTTACCTCACTGGTTCTGAAGATGATCCTGTACTGGAATTGCGGTCCATGATCCTTGATGTCTTCCAGCTTGTCTCTTTTCAGACTCACAGCAACAGGACCCAGCTTCTCGTCTACTCCAAAATAATTACAGTGTTCTGGAAAACAAGTTCACATTTCAATGACTTTAGATCCATATGCTCCAGTCTGTGGACCAGCTAAAACAATAAACAACCAGTAACCAGTCTGTCTTCTCACCACTTCATCTAGCTGAGAACATTCCTCTGTAAAGTGAAATCACAGGATTTAAGATATTGTGACCCGCAGCTATAGTGGAGATCTACAAATGGCAGAGTCTTAAGCCCGCCATACATGGTTCAGCATGGACTGGCCACATTTCGATCCATGTATGGACACCCTGTTTGTACACAAGTCGTTCTATTGATCGACTTGTGTACAACCAGCCTGTTGGATTTTTCATGAAAGATTGGTGCCACCAGCTATAGCTGGCAGCACTAATCATTGTATTCTGATCGCAGGGAGGGCTCCCCGCCAGCAGAACATAATAGCAGTGCGGGAGGGATTCGCGGTGGTAATTGGGCAATCTTTCCTTCTACCTGTGGTGGAAGAAAGAAAATTGCATAATCTATGGCCTGTCCTCACACAGATCTCAGCTTACTTAAATCACAACTCTGCCCCGAGCTACATCACCAATCTTGTCTCCAAATATCACCCAGATCGTCCTCTCCGCTCTTCTCAAGACCTCCTACTCTCAAGCTCCCTCATCTCCCCCTCCCATGCTCGTCTCCAGGATTTCTCCAGAGCCTCTCCCATCCTCTGGAACTCGCTACCTCCACTGGTCCGGCTATCCCCTACTCTTGCTACCTTCAGGCGATCCCTGAAACTCATCTCTTCAGGAAAGCCTATCACGTCTCCAACTAATCTTCTACCACTCCCATCAGCTCATTCCCCACAGTTACAACCTTTTGTACCAAATGCCCCACCCTATTAGATTGTAAGCTCTTCTGAGCAGGGCCCTCTTAATCCTTATATTTTATTGTATTGTAACTGTATTGTCTCCTTTCTATATTGTAAAGCACTTTGTCTACTACATGTAGGATTATGGGATATTGGGAACACCTAAATAAAATCGGGGTGTTGTGGGAAGGAGGGGACAGGGCAAGATTGACTCTTCTTCTGCTACAACAGGGCCTACAAAGAAGCCTGTCGGTCATCAAGTCTTGATTGAAACACTAAAAAACCAAACCTCTATTTCAGGGATGCATCGATACTGGCAATGAGTATTTTGACAATAATCCAATACTGGAAACCGCTACTTTGCGGTGTGACTTGCGTCCATACAAAGTTAATGGGCTCAAATTGCACTGCAAAGAATTGCATGCAAAGTGAACAGGAATGCTGTGCGAATCATGACCGAAAACGCATGAGGTTCCCCGCACTTGCCTAAGTGAACCCAGGCTGAAATCACTATTGACAAGCCTGGGTTCACACAGGAGCAATGGGGAAACCACATGCAATTCAGACAGGAACCGCACCACTCATTCTGTACGGACACAAGTCACACCGCAAAGTAGCGGTTTCCAGTATTTATTTTGTATGGGCTCAAATTGCACCACAAAGTATCGCTAAGGAACTTGATCGAAAGTATCGGTACTCATACTAGTCAATAACAAAAAAAAAAAAAAAAAAAAAAAAAAGAAGGGTATAGGTGCAACCCTACTCTATTTGAAACATCATCCTACGCCCAGGATTTTATCCCAGTTTAGAGCTGGTAATTCCAGATTTCTCCATCATCCTGACACTGAGGCACAACCATAATTTACAATTCACTGTCTTCACTATGTCTTAATTGCTGTATACCATTCCACTAAGTACTGCAAGCAGCTGTATGGGGGGTCCCAATGGTGATCTCAAGACACTGTAAAAGCAATAAAACCCTGCCCCCTGTGCTACAACACAAATGTGTTTAAACCATTAATGGGTTTTCCTTTGTTTTCCAAAATCCCCTTTAACAACCAAAGAAACCAGTCATATCTCAACATTCTGATTCAGAGCCCATAAAATTCTAGGAGAAGAGGCCAGGTTTACTAATAGTCGTTTGTGAAAAGGTGTCAACATGCTAATTGAAAAAGAAAACTAATTATACGTTTTTCCTTAGGAGAAAATCAGGTCAAGGTCTTAAATATAATCTGCTAAGCCATCCATGGTGTTGTACAGTGTGGCTATTCGGGAGGCTGCACCAATATTGTCAAAGACAATCCATTAGGCAATCAATACCTTGTAGGTCTTGTTATGTTGGCGATGGGGATGTGTGAACATTGCAGTCAAATAAATAACAGTACAACCCAGAGATGTGGATGACCTCAGGGGATGAATATGATGGGGACTCTTCCAACTGTCAACATGCCAAAAGATATGGAGATCCATTAAATGATCAATGTACTGATGTAGAGAATAATAAGTAGTACAGGAAGGTGGAGCAAAAAACACAAAATGACGAGAAAAAAAGATGTAGCCCTAATAAATGGTCAGCTCACCCAAAGGTGATATTTCACCTCTGAATAGAGGCAGGAGGGTTAAAGAGGAACCCTGAAAATCTAAGGAAAAAAAATGTCAATACAGTGGAACCTTGGATTGCGAGCATAATGGGTTCCAGGAGAATGCTTGTAATCCAAAGCACTCGCATATCAAAGCAAGTTTCCCCATAGAAGTCAATGGAAACAAAGAATTTGTTCCGCATTGACTTTTATTACATGCAATACCGCATGTGGCCAGAAGCGTAAGGGGGGCGCCGGAGAGCCTCAAAAATACACGGGGACAGCTTGGAAACACTCGGGAACGGAGTATTTCCGAGTACTTCTGAGTCATTCCGAGTCATTCCGAGTCATTCCGAGTATTTCCGAATGGCTCAGAACCGTTCAGAGTGTCCCCGGCACCCCCGCACCTCTGGCCAAATGCGGTATTGCACCGCCCATTAGCTTGAATTCTGCTCGTTTTGCGAGACAACACTCGCAAACCGAGTCAGGATTTTTTAAAAAAAGTTGCTCGTCTTTCAAAACGCTCGTTAACCACGTTACTCGTAAACCAAGGTTCCATGTATAGCTGAGAAGTGTATTTTGTGTGCCAATTTTTCTTGTTTGGCAACCAAGTTCTCTTGGAAAAATGACTAAAACTGTCTCCAAGTATAACTTAATACCAATTTTCATTAGTCAAATATCTGTATTTTTGGATGTAGCAATATACAAAGTATACCTGGCCTTGGACCTCCCCACAGTTATCTAACTCGGTTAGGCCTCATGTACTCTGCTGCTGGTAAACAGACGTTTAGGAGCAGTTTGGCGTTTTTTTCAGCTGCCCCTGAACTCTCCTCTATGTTATCTTATCAGTACATGTACACAGGGTCATTTATAGTCGTTTCTAGGCAATTGAGTTTAGAGGCATTTTTTGGAACGCAAAAAAATGCGTTCAAAAGCTGAGTTTACAGGCATCTCAAGCGCTAAACGCTTCTAAACGCGGTAACTCACGTTTAGCCGTGCTTCGTTTACAGGCGTTTCCATTTTTGGCTATTTTGAAAAGAAAAAAAAAATATTTATTTTAAACGCTTCTAAAGGCAAACGCAGCAAAACGCAGCTAAACGTGGCATGTAAACACGGCAAAATGGACGTTTTAAGCGTGGGTTACTGTCAAGTTAAATCATTCAGGAGAGTTTGTAAAAACGTCCCGTGTACATGAAGCCTTGGAATAAAAGCTTGCTTATCAATAGAGCACCTCTGTAGTATATTCCTTCGCTGTGTTAGATCGTGTACAGAGCCGCCAAACCTGTGGACAGGACGCCGACAGACCAACCTGGAAGTGTCTGGAACCACTCAGGAGCGCACGAAAAGGGGAAGTGACGTCACACTGGAAAGATCTTGTGGTGGAGGGGCGTGGCTACGTGTTTTGGAGCGCCCAAGCTCTATTCTCAAGCCATAGAAACATGAGACTACTACAATTTATAGGAGAACAACAGGGAACCCTCTATTGAACTGAACCACTCCCAAAAACTGCCGACAAACAGATTTAGCTCAATGGGTTCCACAGAGTCTTGGTGTTCTCTGGGAAGCTTCTACAATACATGGTTGTGAGTGAAAATCCCAGTAGATCAGCAGTTTGAGTGAAATACTCAGGCCAACCCATTTGGCACCAACAACCATGCCATGGTCAAAGTCACTTAAATCCCCTTTCTTACCCATTCTGATGCTCGGTTTGAACTTCAGCAAGTTGTCGTCACCACGTCTAGATGCCTAAATGCATTGAGTTGCTGCCAAGTGACTGGATGATTAGCAATTTGTGTTACCAAGCAATTGAACAGGTGTACCTAATAAAGTGGCCTGTGAGTGTAAATAGTAGTAGTCCCATATGTTTCTATGGCTTGATAAAAAAGCTTGGACACTGAAACGCGTAGCCACGCTCCTCCACTGAAAAATCTTTCCAGTGTGACGTCACTTCGGCTTCCGTGCCCCTCGTGTGCTCCAGATTGGTTGTGGACAATTCTTGGTTTGTCTGTCCGCATCCAGTCCACAGATCCGGAATGTACTACAGCGTCGCACAGCAGTGTTCTATTGATGAGCATGTTTTTATTTTTACCAAGTGAGTTGCCAATTGTCTTAAACAGAAACAGAATATATTTTTAATACTACACTTAGTTGGTGTCCCCTGTTGCCCTTTTGTATATTCGGAGAGACTATTTCTATCTCTTTTGGTGGAGCAGCCATAAGTGCACTGGACTATTATTACCCACATACTATAGAGACTTGTTTGGATTTTGTACTTTTCCCTGTTTAGATGGTTTCCACTTATTTTTAGTTTGCTGACCCGGTGAGGTTTCACCCTTAAAGTGTTACTAAACCCAAAACCCTGCAATTACTATACAGGGGGTCCCCGGGTTACAAACAAGTTAGGGACTGTAGGTTTGTTCTTAAGTTGAATCTGTTTGTAAGTCGGAACAGGTACATTTTTTAAGTGTAGCTCCAGCCGAAAAATCTATTTTTAAGCTTTTTGGATAGCATAGGGAAGGGTTAACACTCCTGTAACATTTGTTTTGCTGTGTGTGCCCCTGTTCAGAAGATTTCACCTCACTATCTATCCCAATGACCGTTGGATTTTGAAAATTTTGGGTTGTTGTGGAAACAAGCCTTGGTGATAAAGCATCAGTGGAGGTACCTTTTCCCCATAATAGCTTTTACAGGAGTGAAGTTCCCTTACTAGAGGTAGATTTCCTCTCACTTCCTGTTGTTTCCCTCCATTTGTAAGTAGGAGTCGTTTGTAAGTCGGATGTTTGTAAGTAGGGGACCCCCTGTATCTGGTCTCCCACAGTACACAGAACATGGAAATGCAATTATGTTAGTAAAAATAAACTGCTAAATACCGTATTTATCGGCGTATAACACGCACCGGGGTATAACACGCACCCCAATTTAGGAGGGAATTTTAAGAAAAAAAAACTTTTAGGAGGGAAGTTGAAGGGAAAAAAACTTACATTTAAATGCCCATCATTGCAGCCATGTCAGTGCAGCCATGTCAGTGCAGCCATGTCAGTGCAGCCGTGCAGCCTCCCCCAGTGCAGCCTCCCCCAGTGCAGCCTCGCCCAGTGCAGCCTCCCCCAGTGCAGCCTCGCCCAGTGCAGCCTCCCCCAGTGCAGCCTCCCCCAGTGCAGCCTCGCCCAGTGCAGCCTCGCCCAGTGCAGCCTCGCCCAGTGCAGCCTCGCCCAGTGCAGCCTCGCCCAGTGCAGCCTCGCCCAGTGCAGCCTCGCCCAGTGCAGCCTCGCCCAGTGCAGCCTTCGATCCCCTGTCTTCAAAATCGCCGACCGCGATTTGAAAATGGCGCCGCCGGCGCCGAAATACACAGAGCCGGTCCTCGGCTCTTTCCGGCGGCTCTCGTTCACTTTCGGCTCCACTCGTAGTCCCGAGCGGAGCTATCCGAACCTAGCCGAGTAGGTTCGGATAGCTCCGCTCGGGACTACGAGTGGAGCCGAAAATGAACGAGAGCCGCCGGAAAGAGCCAAGGACCTGCTCTGTGTATTTCGGCGCCGGCGGCGCCATTTTCAAATCGCGGTCGGCGATTTTTGAGTTGTGCAGCTCGGGATCGGCGTATAACACGCACCTGCGACTTTCCCCTGATTTTAAGGGGAAAAAAGTGTGTGTTATACGCCGATAAATACGGTACCTTTTCTCCTCAAAAGTACCGTATATAGCAGTCTTGTGACTTCTATCAGTGTCTGGTTAAAGCTTGTAGGAGGAGTTTTCACTCTCCTCTGACTGTTCTATGAGGCTGCAGGACGCCTGACCCTCTGGACAGTGCCGATTGTTCCTGTGTTGATCACATGCACTCTCCCAAGAAAAAAAAAAAAAAAAAAACTCCTCTCTAGCAATACACACCAAACTGAGCATGTGCAGCCTTTCCCCTGGCTCTGTCAGCAGATAGATGGGGACAGTGGAAGGGGAGGATCTGTGCATACAGGATCAAACAGCCTTTTTTACACAATGCAGAAGATTAACCCCTTAGGTTCCACAGTGAGTATAACAAGCATGCTTTACTGCATATACAGACTGATTTTACTGCTGTGGGTTTAGTAAACACTTGAATGCACCATTAAGCCTTACTCTACTTTCATTTACTTTAATTTGCAGAGAATGCAGCAAGAGCAATGAGACAACCTAGGCAAGGTGATTAAAGCCAGGCACTCCAAGAGCATCCCTCAGAAATACAAGAAACTAGTAGGCATCTACCAGCAAAATGAAAGATTAGTTTCAGGTGAATAAATCCTTTTAGGAGAAGAGTGATTGATGCTCTTGTACATATATAACGGCACAGTATTACGAAGTCCCAGCTGGTGAGAGCGATTTTCCTGTAGTCGTTTCCTAAATTAATGCCAAGACTGTGCTAATTACCACATCTGACAGGCATCCTTCTCTCCGGAGACATGCTGTATTCATAAAATCTATAACAGGAACGGTCCCCCATGCCTTCACAGCTATTAGGAAGCTTGCTCGATAATAAAGGGACATTATTCTAATTAGGCCAAACAGACACAAACTCTGCACCTTCACATCAGTTCACATAATCGGCTCAATTCACCAAGCTATAACACATGTGCCATAATGTTCTTTATATTTGGCCATGTGATTTCTATTTGTAGCTCTTGTTACTGGAAATAGCTATAACATAGCTCCAGGAATAGTCCTAAACACAGTCATGTCACATTCTGGATTTACAATATAGAAAATGGATGTCAACATTGTCCAGCTGATCTACAGGAATGAAACGTGCCGTGCGGAGAGTAGAAAGACCTTCTCCCCTTCCATGGAGTCCAATCCTACCTACATCCTTCTCTAATCAATAACTTCATCACTATGTTAAGGGGGGGGTCAATAAATTTAATCATGTCTTGGCCCATAAAACAAGCTATTAATAACATTTGCATGCACACAGTTCAGCGGTTCATTAGTGTAGTGAAGATAATTAGGATAAAGTTATAATTCTGACGGGGGGAAAATGACTTCTGACTAATATTCCAACTGATGGGTTCTCCAGGCGGTCCTAGAATCCGCAACAGCCGATTACAGGGACTAATGAAGCTGCATTCCGCAACGCGGCATATGTCTGTCCGGAGGTACACCTGTTTTTATGTAACATTCACACGGTGTGCTCCCATTTAAAATGCCAGAAAATAAAGAAATATTAGAAGAAAGAAAGCTACATCAGAGGATCTTCACTACATCTGAGCACCACAAAAGTAAA
This sequence comes from Lithobates septentrionalis, assembly GCA_037952835.1. Lineage (NCBI taxonomy): Eukaryota > Metazoa > Chordata > Amphibia > Anura > Ranidae > Lithobates > Lithobates septentrionalis. Next base: position 203,290 of record JBBDGP010004815.1, on the reverse strand, counting down.
CTCCTCCATCCATGTCTCCTTGCTTTATTATGCTGAGAAATCTCTTCGAAAAAAAAAAACCCCTAACATTTCTGGCCGTGGCCATCTTGACTAAGGGCAAATAATTCATGTATCATTTAACTTCCCGCCTTTAGCTCAATTATGTATGCAGGAGAGTGAGCTTAGCTGAGAAAACCCCTCCTTCTCTCCTGAAGACTCCTGGGATATATGCAGGGCATTTTTTCAGTGGGAACCTCCAGCACTGAATGTATGTAATAGAAAGGGGTGTTGAGTGTGCTGAAGGGTCTATTGATGCTGGCTGCCGGGGGATCTATTGTCACTGGTGGGGATGTTTTTGTGTGGGGGTCTGTTGCTGGTGGGGGATCTATTGTTGCTGGTAGGGATCGACTGCTGAGGGAGAGGTCTATTGTTGCTAGCTGCTGGGAGATCTGTTGCTTTTGCTGCTGGGGGGGTCTAACGTTGCTGGGTGTGGTATTTTGTTGTGGGTGGTCTATTGTTGCTGTGTGGGGGGTCTATTTTGTGGGGGATCTGTTGTTGCTGGGGTGGGGTCTATTGTTGTGTGGGGTCTATGGTTGTTGGCGTGGGGGGCAATTGTTGTTTAGGGGTCTATGGTTGCTGGAGTGGAGTTCATTGTTGTTGGGGGGGTCTATTGTTGTTTGGGGGGATCTATTGTTGTGTGGGGTCTATTGTTGCTGGGGTGGAGTCCATTGTTGCTGGGGGGGTTATTATTTTTGGGGGGATCTATTGTTGCTGGGGAGGGTCTAATGTTGCTGGGGTGGAGTCCATTGTTGCTGGGGGGGCTGTTATTTTTTGGGGGATCTATTGTTGCTGGGGAGGGTCTATTGTTGCTGGGGTGGAGTCCATTGTTACTAGGGGGGGCTATTATTGTTTGGGGGATCTATTGTTGCTGGGGAAGGTCTATTGTTGCTGGCTGCAGGGGATCAATTTTAGTGCATTTAACAAATTCCATATGAATTGTTTAGCACCACAAAATAATACTTGGTTCTGTATTCTCTAAAAGGGGAGGAACTGGGAGGTGGGTAGGAGGTGGAACCAAGGGACGGTGCTCAGGGGTGGGTAGGGGCGGAGACAAGGGATGACTTAGAAGGGGGGAGTTCCTGCACGTATTCTGGGAGAAAAAATAAACCCTGGATATATGACATAATTTGCCTAGGCAAGAAACCAGGAAGTAACTGAAGAAATGTGTAGTAAAAAAAGTAATTATGATATACTTTCCTATCCATTTACGAATGCTAGCAGCACGAGGATTAAAAATAATCAATGTTGATTGGGAGAATGAAGTTTTATTTTAACCACTTCACCTCCGGAAGATTTACCCCCCTTCTTGTGCAGCCAAATTTTTTGCCATATGGCACTGCGTTACTTCAACTGACAATTGCGCAGTCGTGCAACGCTGTACACAAATGAAATGTATGTAATTTCCCCACAAATAGAGCTTTCTTTTGGTGGTATTTGATCACATCTTGTACATGGCTCACTCTGAGCATTCATATTACTTTTTGCTTTTTTGTCACCAGTTCTATTTCAATTTGACTTTTTTCGCTGCTTTTCTTTCTCTCTTGTTTATTTCTCTGAATCTTATCACTTGCTGGCATTTCTTTGCCACTTTCCTTTCCCCTTTCAGTCTCCTATGCCCCCACTATTCTTGGCTCAGGCTTTCTATTCATATATAGACACATACATATCATTAGTACTTGCATGACTATACTTTTTTACGCCTACAGTTTCCATTACACATGGATTCGGTGAGACTCCTGGGGACACTCTCATATGCGCACCATGCCTGTCCTCTGGTTTGCTCTACCGGGGTCCCGTTCGGCTCCGCCTCCACAGTTCCAGGTTGAGACACCTGCTGTTACCTGTGGGAACCGTACACCTGTTGTCCTAGCCACATCTGTACAAGCATCAACCCCTGAAGAGCGAGCTGGGTCTCACAAAACGCGTCAGTTACATTAGATGCTTGTATATCACATGTTTTCTATTCTTAGGGCACACCAATGTCCGTGTAATACATGTTTATTACCCATTCATGTACCATTGTTTATTTTATATGTATGTTGTTTTACAACTGGCCATTGCTGAGGATAGCAATGTATGCATGAATTTTACCTGAATAAATGCATATACTTTATACTTCAATTACAGTTATGATGCTTTTTGGCCAAATGGTGCCTACCTCATTTAATGTCCCATTAGGGCGAATCTTTTGTAACAAACAAAAAAGTACCGACAATTTTGAAAAAACACAATATTTTTTACATTCTGCTATAAAACAAAATAAAAAATAAATAAAATTTCTTCATCAATTTAGGCCAATATGTTATCGGTTACATATTTTTGGTTAAAAGAAATCCTAACAAGCGTATACTGATTAGTTCTCGCAAAAGTTATAGCGTCTACAAACAATGGGATATGTACTGACATTTTTATTCATGTAATTTTTTTTTTTTTTTGTCATGTCTTTTTTTTTTTTTATAGGGGGGGTACCCTCTTTTCAGAGGGTTTCAGCTCCCACTTTCTCCTGGCGCTCCACGGCACCGGAAGGAAGATGACCTCTCCCCCCTCTCTCTCGGCAATCATCTGGGACACATCACAGGTCTCAGATGATTGCCCGGCCAGTCTCGGCGCACGGTCGCGCATGCCCAGTGGGTGCCCGTCTGTGAAGCCACAGCCGGGCGCCCACAGTTATAATGCTGGTGCCGCAGAGAGGAGGGGGAGACAAGCGGGGCTTCATTCCCCCGCATCGCTGGACCCTGGGACAGGTAAGTATCTGATTATTCAAAGTCAGCAGCTGCAGTATTTGTAGCTGCTGACTTCTATTTTTATTTTTTTTAACAGAACTCCGCTTTAAAGACCCTGGGGCCAAAAAATTTACTGTTTGGAGCGACAGGCGTTTTGCTTCAGGCGACAACGCTCAGATGTGAACAGGGGCCACTGAAATGCTGAAATGAATGGGTTTTGGCTTGTTGAGTGTTTAAAAGCGATAAACTTCAAGAAGAGAATTGCTCAGGTTTGAACGGGGCCTTACAAATACTGCAGCCGATGACTTTTAACAGACCCTTACCAGACCAGGAGTCCAGCGCTGTCCTCATTGAAGCCAATCCTTCACCGGGCTTTGGATCATTGGCAGCCCGCGATGTGACTTCCTGCTGTTGCACATCTGGCTCCCACTGATCATGCACAAGATTTTGCGTCGCTGTCAGACCGGTCCCGCAGCCTCCTGGGAAGTGGGACATGTGATGTGTCCCAGGAGGCTGCAGGCATGTGGGGGGTGGGCCAAGCTGACGTAATTCTCACCTAGGCAACTGCAGAAATGCGAGCGGGTACCTGTCAGAAAAAAAGGTACCTGCTCCTATGTGGGGCGCGGAAAAACAGAAATTTTGTTATAGTAAGACTGGGGGAGGAGGATGAAATGGAACTTTAACTTTTAAATAAAGTTCCGCTTTAATAAGAGACAAACACTGTACAATCTTCTTACAACAGAAGGTATTTGCAGGTCTGACTTCCATCACAGATCCAAAGAATAAGAGGTTTATTCCTGATTATAAGATAGTGGGTAGAGCCATGCAAATTATTAATTTAATGCCCATTTGAGACCAAACGCATTCTCAGAACCGTTAGATCAGGGGTAGGCAATCTGGGGCCCTCCAGCTGTTGCAGAACTACAAGTTCCATCATGCCTCTGGGAGTAATTGTATCTGTCAGCCTTGCAATGCCTCATGGGAAATGTAGTTCCACAACAGCTGCAGTGCCCCAGGTTGCCTACCCCTGCGTTAGATAATAGTATTGATGCAGCGAGATTTCTTCACAGAGGCATAAAGAAATGATGTGCACAGCTCTGCCCACTATGAAGGATAAGACCTTTTTTTTTTTTTTTTTTTTTTTTTATCTGTGATGGAATTAAAACCTGCAAATACTTTGTTTTAAGAAGGCTCTACTTCTACTATGTTACTCATTAATCAACTGGGGGGTTTTGGTTCCTTTCAGCTCACCTCACAATATCGTGCCCGAGTATTAATATAAGGGGAAACTAAAGCCATTTTTGGTAATATTTTTAATGGTTAAGGCTCCGTTCACACTAGGGCGACTTGTCATGTGGCTTTGGACACAAAGTCGCATGACAAGTTGCAGCCCACTGATTTCAATGGCACCCCTTCCGATCTATGCGACCTAAAGTCACAGCAACTTTGAAAAGGTTCCCGGACTACATTAAAGCGACTTCGGTGTCAGAGTGTGTAAAGTTGCATCCAAGTCGCACTGGAAATTGCGACTTTGGAGACCCACTAATGTGAACCGATGGCAAAAAAAGTGATGTGTTCAGTATATAATGGTATATCCCAGTGGTCTCCCAACTGCGGCCCTTTGCTTGCCTTTATCTGGCCCTTGGGGCACTGTTCCTGTCACTGATCCAAGACACTCTTCCCCACCAACGACACCAACGACTGAGCATTAATCATCCCACCGACACCAACGACTGAGCATTATTCCTCCCACTGACACCAATGATGGGGTACTATTCCTCCCACTGACACCAACGATGGGGTACTATTCCTCCCACTGACACCAACGATGGGGTACTATACCTCCCACTGACACCACCGATGGGGTACTATTCCTCCCACTGACACCACCGATGGGGTACTATTCCTCCCACTGACCCCAATGATGGGGTACTATTCCTCCCACTGACCCCAACGATGGGGTACTATTCCTCCCACTGACCCCAACGATGGGGTACTATTCCTCCCACTGACCCCAATGATGGGGTACTATTCCTCCCACTGACCCCAATGATGGGGTACTATTCCTCCCACTGACCCCAATGATGGGGTACTATTCCTCCCACTGACACCAAAAGTCCAGCCCCCCAAAAGTCTGAAGGACTGTAAACTGGCCCTTTGTTTATTAAGTTTGGAGACCCCTGGTATATCCAATCAAAAAATCCAGCACTAGCTCTGCACTTACGGACTGCTCATTCAACCAGAATATCCATCTTTACCAGGAAAACAGGGGGAGAGGACCATCCCCTTAGCTATTCAGCTGTGTGTGTATGTACAGCATAGCAGTAAACCAGCACTGTGGATTACTAAACTAACACTTGCCATCTGCTGAAGGCGAAAATATGAAATTTTTATATTAAAAGCGTGGGTCCACCCACACCGCCAAAAAAAAATAAATATTAAAAGCCAGCAGCTACAAATACTGCAGCTGCTGACTTTTAATACATGGCCACTTACCTGCCCCAGGGTCCAGCGATGTCGGCAGGGGACGCCAAGAACCCGCTCGGTTCTCGGCAGCTGCCGCCGCCATCCTAGGTGAGGGAATCAGGAAGTGAAGCGTTGCGGCTTCACTTCCCGGTTCCCTACTGCGCATGCGCGAGTCGCGCTGCGTGTCCCAAGTGGTCGCCGCTCTCTCCTGGGAGCTGTGTGTTCCCAGCAGACAGTGCAGTGGGGATGGGAAGAGGCGTAGACTCCCATGGGAGTCTATGCCGGAAGTGGGTGCAAATACCTGTCTTAGACAGGTATCTGCACCCCCCTCCCCCCTGAAAGGTGGCAAATGTGACACCGGAGGGGGGGAGGGTTCCGAAAAGCGGAAGTTCCATTTTTGTGTGGAACTCCGCTTTAAAAACTATTTTCAAAAATGCAATTTGTATTCTAGAACATAACATACACAAACAATCATATCTTACCTTTACCGTGGAAATAGTCTTGATAATACCGAGCCCCTAAATCTACATGCTCAATGCAATACGGTTTTAGCCTCCCTTGGGTCTTCTGTATTTCCTTGGAGACTTCCAAGACAGATATGCTGGCATTGGTACAGTACATAGAGAGGGATGGCTCCAGAAAGCCTCCTTCACTTCCATTTGGGGAACCTGCTGATGCTCTAGAGAAGCTCACATTACGTTCAGACATTCCTCCCGTTTCGTTTCGAAAATGTGGACAGCTGAGGAGGAGGTCATTGCTGTTGTTGTCCCCCAGGTCATGCTCCAAGTTCTCCTTAAAGTTTAGGTCTTCCGTGCTGGTAAACTTGGGGTCCATGTTGCCCAGACCAAAGGCTTTAGACACTGCTAGGGACACAGCTGATGCAGCAGAGGCCCCTGTTGTAGTGTTGCGTCTTTGGGCAACGTAGTTCCGGTTGGCTGCTACTTCATTAAGGTCAAACAGCATGCTCTGTACATCATAGTGGCCAAGTGTCTTTGGGCAAATCCAGTGCTTTGCGCTTTCGTCTGGCTCCAAGAATGACTTTCCAGGCTCGTTTTCACTCTTGTTGCTTCTCAGCTTGCGAAATATAGAGGAGTCACTGGATTCCCCTTTGGGGTTTCGCTTTTTTTGTTTATCCTTTAGGGTACCATCATCTTTCTGAAACTGTCCATTGCGGAGGTCTGTTCTGGAGCTCCCTAATAAGTGTAAATTAGAAGCAGTGCTGGAGTCATCATGGAGATGACCACTACTTCGGCTAGGTGACTCATTGCCTTTTTCATGCTTTTCATTTCTGAGATCTTTAAGCATATCATACAAGCTCTGTTCAGACACTCCTTGCACATTGATGGAAGAGGTGCTGCCATACTCTCTGAACAGTGGCATGCCATTGCTGAATTTTGACCCCCTGGGCTCCATGGAAATATCCACATCACACTCGCTGAGTGTTGTCTCACTGTTGCTTCGGTTCCGAAGAGTAATAAATGTCCTGCCTGGTGATAGGGGCCAACCGTCTTGGAACTCGACATCTTTGGACCTCTTTCTCGGCAACCTGTGAAGAGCCCTAAATCTCGGGGAACCACCATTACTTTGAAAATGTTGTCCGTTTGGATAACTCCTTTGCTGGTGGAAATCTTTTGACCCTTCCATTTCCCTTGATGGGCTAGGAGTCATTGTCTCTTTCTGGGTATCCTTTTTGGGAGGCCAGTCAGCGATCCTGGCTCGTACCCCCATTTTTGGCATTGCTGGGGTGATGGAGCTGAACCTGGATCCCTCTGCACCATGTTGCATGCCATTGCTGTTCTGTCCCCAGTAGCCTTGGGAATAATAGTCCGATCCCCGACCAATATCATTAGCTTTCATGGATGTGCCCCCGGACTCCACTCCATCATTTTGATAGGATCTGTAGCTTGTCATGCTCTAATACAGACATAAATATCCACATTGAGCAAAAACGTGTCACAGTTTTTTGTAATGCCAGAGTGTAGAACCATTATTGGGGCTTGGTATGGGAAATGTTTTGGGCAGTAGAATTCACGTAACAGCCACTTCTGCTCACATTCATGTCAGTGGAAAAGGCAGATCATTTCAGGAGGTACCTGAAAAACATAAGTGATTTACAGCAATTAATTTGGTTGTACAGCAATAATAATGAAGAAAATCATAAAATACGTCAGGAAAAATGTACACAGATTTTGGTGTTAGTTTCTCCAAGACAGGGGTCTCCAAACGTTCTAACCAAAGGGCCAGTTTACTTGTCTTCAGACTTTAGGGGGGCCGGACTGTGGTCATTGAGAATAGAAATTGTCCTGGTGTCTGTGGTAGTACACAATGGTGCCCCAACATCGGTGTCAGTGGGAGCCATGGTGCCCCAACATCGGTGTCAGTGGGAGCCATGGTGCCCCAACATCGGTGTCAGTGGGAGCCATGGTGCCCCAACATCGGTGTCAGTGGGAGGAATAGTGTCTGCTGTTGATGTCAGTAACAGGAATTACTCCCCATTTTTGGTGTCAATGGGAGGAATAGTGTCTTACATCAGTGGAAGGTAAAGTGCCACAAGGGCCGGATAAAGGCAAGCAAAGTGTTGCATCCGGCCCCCGAGCTGTAGTTTAGAGACCACTGCTCTTGGGGACTGCTGTGGGGCGGGGGGTTGATACTCCTTGCAGAAATCCAGTGGATTACCTACAATGTAAAATAAACTGTTGGTCTCCTCTGAATTTTCAGAGAGCCAAGAAATGTACATGCAAAGTAATTAAATGGCTATTTTAAAGTAGCTGCAACTTTTTACAGTTCTACTTCAATCGTAGTCTGAAGGTGAAGTTACACTTTAAAGAGCAATATCGCATTAAGCAGACAGCTGCATGCAGAAGATATGTACCACAACAATAACCATGACGCTTTTCTTCAAAACCATAAATTACGCAGAGACAGGGCTCGTTAATAAACCATGAATTAGACTGGAACGGGACTCTTTAATAAAACAAAACTGATACTGGAATGAAGCTCATGAATCATGAACGATGATGGGATAGGTCTTAGAGAAATTTTAAATGATATTAAGATGCGTCTCATTCATAAATCATAAATAGGATGAACAAATTCATAACCTATACATGGCAATGAAAGATTACCTTCTTCATAAAACACACTGGCTGAATTTAGAGGGGATAACTCAGCTGGTTTTAATAAATTTACAGAGACTCAGTCACTACTTATAAGAGTCTGAGTCTTAAATTTGGATGATTTTTAGGCTTGCAGACTTTAGTGATACAAAAGGCTATTTTCTTAAAACGGGTAATACTGCACAGAGAGGTCGCCTTTCCTCCTCTTTTGGCAGTCTCCCTCCGGTGCTGTCTGCTCCTCCCTCCTTTGAGTGGCTCCTGTAGCAAGCCGGGTGCTAAGGAGGCTCCTGAGCCAGGCTGTGTGTGTCCATAGACACACTTAGTGCCTGTAAGCCAGTGGCGGAATTATAGGGGTCGCTGAGGTTGCCATGGTGACCGGGCCCCTTGCTGCAGGGGGCCCTTGAGGGCCCCCTGTATACAGTACTTCGATAGGAGGAGCGGAGACAAGCTCCCCGATCCTAAGCCGAACTGTAATCGGCACTGTGCGGGGAGCTGCTACAGTGCAGTACACGGCAGGAAGAGATAAGGTAAAGGTCTGCCGTTTTTTATCTACTGTATGTGTGTTTATATGTATGTGCATGTATGTATGTGTGCTCATGTGCATCTATGTATAAGTGTAAGTATGTCTGTATGTATGTGTATGTGTGGCGGTGCGTCCATAAGGGCGCACAGGCGCCGCCCCCTCTCTCCAGCCATCCCTCTATCACAAATAGATAGATTCATGCATAGCGTGAATCTATGGCCACTACTGCCCCCCCCCTATTCAGGCGCCCGGCCCCTTTTCGGACGCCGGCGCCTGAATTACACCGGCGGGTGTGTTTTTAAAGCACTAATAGGCTTCAAAATAGGTGAACTGCTAGTGCCATGCTTGGCGCTCACAGTCCACCCAGGTGTGTTAGAAGAGCAAATGAATATTCGCTTTCCTAACACTGAACCGCCTCTCCACCAATCAGGTGCTCAGGTCTGTTACCTGTCACCCGATTGGCTGAAACGACAAGTGCCGCTATTGGATGCCTATCAGGAGGAGAAGATAGGAGGAGACGCATGGAGGACCCCGCTCGTCGCCGTCACCCGCTGCCCCACCGAGACAGGGTAAGTGCCGGGCAGACTGCGAGCGGGCAGGGGGGTCACAGTGGCAGCATTTGATAGCACAGTGGCTTCGTTTGATGGGCACAGTGGCTGCATTTGATCGGCACAGTGGCGGCAATGGATGGGCACAGTGGCGGCAATGGATGGGCACAGTGGTGGCAATAGATGGGTACAGTGGCGGCGTTTTATGGGCACAGTGGCGGCAATTGATGGGCACAGATTATGCTCATAATCCAAGGTTCCACTGTATTTTAGTCATCTCAAATATTTTAGTCGTATTTTATTCGACTAAAACAGTATTAAGTTAGTCAACGAAAATGTTTTTGCCCAAATATTTAAAGTCAGCAGCTACAGTATTTGTAGCTGCTGACTTATTTCTTTCAGAAGGAGCCTGGAGCTCCGCTTTAACTACAGGGCTCTGTTATATAAAATGGTTATGTTACATACGGATACAATGGAAAACTAAGGCTACTTTCACACTGGGGCAGCAGGTCCATTAGCGGTAAAGTGGTGCTTTACCGCTGTTTAATCGGCGCTTTTCAGCTGCTAGCGGGGCGCTTTTAACCCCCAAGGAGTTAGTAAGGAGTTAGTAATCATCGCCCGTGTTGCGATGCTTCCAAAGGGCTTCGGAAGCGCTGCCCATTCATTCCAATGTTGTATACAGCGTTCCCACACCGCCCCAAAGATGCTGCTTGCAGGACTTTATTCCCCGTCCTGCAAGCGCACCGCCCCAGTGTGAAAGCACTCAGACTTTCACACTGGGGAGGCTTGAGAGGCGCTTTTCAGGTGCTATTTTTAGTGCTAAAACGCCTCAAAATTCAATGTGAAAGGGGTCTTATGGCCAGTACACACGATCTGAATATCGTACGGCAGATCGTACCACCCTTTTCGCCTAATAGTCGCAAGTAGAAATTGAATAGGTAAATAAAGTCACGAAAATGCTTGTACGACAGGAAAAAAGATCGTAACTGATGTCATGTGTTGTAATGTATTTTTTATTGTATTTATGTACGACAACTATACTGACTAAACGAAAATCGTACGATCTGGTATCATACGAGGAAAATTTTCGTGCATGTCCGATCGAATAATATCAGATGAACGGTCGTGATCGGCTCTCGAAAGTAGTGTACACCTGATCCGAAAATCATACGACAGTTTTCGTACGATATTCGGATCGTGTGTACGAGCCATTAGGCATGACATAAAGGTAAACCTTCTATTCTGCTTACTAAGGCTCGGTTCACACTGGGGCGACTTGGGATCCGACTTGTATGCCCTCAAGTCGCCCCAAGTCGCCCCAGAAATAGATTCAATGGGAGTGAACGCTAGCATCTTAATAGACGCTACTGAAGTCGCTCCGACTTCAGAGCGTACTCCCTATACTACTTGGATCCGACTTGGTAGGCGACCTGTACCATAGAAATCAATGGAAGTCGCCTCCAAGTCGGATCTCTCTGTAAAGTCAAGCGACTTTGCAGGGAAAACCCCTCCCTCCCCCCCTCCCTCCCAGAGAGCTGATTGCCCTGTGATTGGCCACAGGCGAAGTCGCCTGTCATGGAGGCGACTTCAAGTCGCGTTGTAATTTGCTGAAGTCGCGCTGAAGCCGCGTTGAAGTCGCGGTACAAAGTCGCGCTGAAGTCGTGTTGCCCCAGTGTGAACCGACCCCAAGCATTATGTCTGATGCACTAACAATCAGACATTCTCACACCAGGCAGGGATGCATTTAATTAGTCCCCCCAACCCGACAGTTTAGTTATCAGTAGATACAGCTGTGAAAATGCATTCGGTGACTTTATATACATCTCTGGGATTTAGGGGGTTACATCTCCCATAGGAGAAACTGGCTTTCCTCCTTTCTGCCACTGAGAGCTACTGCTACATTTGCGATAATATAAAACGAGCAAGAAATTCTTCAAAAATGAAAACAATGAACCTTCTGCTGGGTATTCTACTCTAAATCAAGAGCATTTTCTTTTCTATTTTCCAGATCTACAAAGTTTACAATGTGCAAAATGGAACTTAGAAAGCAAGCAAACTGCAGAGAATAATGCGCAAGTTGAGTGCACACAAGGACATTATTAAGATAACAATGTGCAGCCTAAGGCAACAAGAACAAGGCGACCATATGACACACAGGAGCCTGGAGTTGCTGCCAGCAATTTTAAATCTCCAATGTGGATGCGTTTGCCAAGAGGAAAGTAGCTTAAAATACCCAGAGGGCAGAATGATTGCCTTTGGGCCCCGCATACAACCACCGCCTCACCGCTTTCCAGGGAACCCGTCAATTGGGTGAGTTAGGAAACGTGTCTCTCTCGCTAGCGTTAGTGCTCTTACCTTTCCCTTTCATACATACATTTTTTTGGCTGTCTTTAACCACTTGACCTTCAGAAGATTTACCCCCCCCCCCTTCATGTCAAGGCCATTTTTTGTGATACGTAACTGTTACTTTAACTGACCATTGCACGGTCGTGTGATGCTGTACCCAAATAAAATGTATGCCCTTTTTTTCCCACAAACAGAGCTTTCTTTTGGTGGTATTTGATCACCTCTGCGTTTTTTTTTTTTTGTTTTTTTTTTTATAGCGCAACAAAATAAAAAAGACCGACAATTTTGGAAAACAAAACCAATACTTTTTACTTTCTGCTATAATACATATCCAATAAAAAAAAACTAAATTTCTTCATTATTTTAGGCCAATATGTATTCTGCTACATTTTTTGGTAAAAAAAAATCTCAATACGCGTATATTGATTGTAGATGCTATAACTTTTGTGCAAACCAAACTATGGGATATATATATATATTTTATTTTTTTTTACTAATAATGGCCATCAGCGACTTACAGTGGTACTGCGATATTGCAGCGGACAAAGCAGACACTAACTGGCAATTTTTGGGGGAAAAAATATGCAAATATGTCACTGTACACTGGCTGGAAAGGGGTTATCAGGGGCGATCAAGGGGTTAACTGTGTGCCTAGCCTGTGCTTTCTCACTGTGGGGGAGGTGCTTTTACTATGGGAAGACACTGATCCGTGTTCCTGCCTTGCAGAAACACAGGATCAACACCTTCCATACTGACAGAATGACAATCTGCCTTATTTACATAGGCAGATCGCCGTTCTGAGGGTTTACTGCACAAACGGTGGGTACCGGTGGGCATCGAGTCCACGGTACCCGCTGCTGACCTCCCGCTGTGTGTGATCACAGCGGGAGTGGGTCGCCGGCATGCCCCAGACCCTGTACTAGGATCTGGCACAGAGCGGCTGCTTGCCGCAGTAAATCATTGGTGGGCGGTCGGGAAGTGGATAACAGAGCTGCTTGATGCTGATACCTGGAGGAAATTGGATTGTGCCACCCCTAGATGTCCAATTGCTGATACAGGTAGGCAAGCAAAATAATCCCTGCCAAGGTTGGTACCAAAGAAATGTAAGGTGGTAATAAAGAGTAAATCTCCCGTTGGGTATCACCCATCCCTCCTACTCTTGGGGACTGGATTTATAAAATAGATAAATATGTAATGTTTGAAAAACACACTTATGCTCAACGTAACACCTCTCAGAAATTTGAAAAGATATGGAGAAAATGGATGGATACATCACATCCTATTTTTAATTGAAATCTGTCATTAAGATTGGATATATTTTTAGTGGAGGGGAAAGGCCTGTCAAAGAAAAGGAAAGTAACTAAAAGAAAAGCTTCCTTATATACTATTTGCTCCAGAGTACTTCCGTATTGTTTTAGCCTGGGTTCACACAGGAGCAGTGCATGCGACTCAGACAGGAATCAAACCGCATTCCTGTTCAAATTGCATGTGATTCTTTGCTTTTCTTTCATGATCAGCAGATGACTGGTGCAATGATCTCAGGCTCCTGCAGACTGTCAGGGTAGCTGTCTGCCTGAACCTCGTATTAGCAAACAGTTACTGAATGGGAGGAAGAATCAATGAACTACAAGGTCACTCACCAGCACCCTCGCAGTTCATTGAGAATTGTCTGCCATGGAGGCCGATGGTAGATGTAGTTCATTAATTCACAGAACTTTGGGCGGAGCTCCGCATGGCTGCGCTTTAGAAACTTTGACAGCAGGTGCGGGAAGAGGATCCCCCAACCACTGTCACAGGGAGGGGGACCAGGGGGAGAGGAGGCAGGAGCTGGAACGTTACATATTCACCCTCTATACAGGTGGAACATGTAACATTTTGCAATAGTGAACTTATTCTTTAACTCTGCACTTGTATAAAAGATGCTGATTGATATGATATACTATAGAACTACTTACCAGTGTCAGCAGGCAGCAAGGAGATGATTTGGCTAATGCTTTCTATATTCAAGCCAGGCAGGTAAGCAGCAAAGATTGAGCCAAGTAGTTCTCGTCTGAAAAAGAAAATTTAGTTTTGTTAGTTAAAAGGCTAATCACCCTTTCTATTGTTGCGATACGTCTTATGAAACACATCAGAGGGAGAGTTAGGCTCGGCTCACACTATTTCCGCATGCGGCTCACAGCAGGGGTCCCGTGCGTCCCCATTCACCATTTCAGCCCGAATTTTGGGCTGAATTCGGACCTGAAAACGGACCAAAAGACGCACAGGACCACTGTGCAAATCGCACCGGAGCCGCAGCAGAGATATGTGAACCAGCTCCATAGAGAGCCGGTCACAATCTCCTACCATACAAATTGGATGCAGCAGTTGATTGTAGATCTTACAGGAAAAATTCAGAGAGAAAAAAAAGTAGCTTAAAAAGCAAAAACACAAAATTGCCAGAACCAGAGATCCCAGCAGGGAACTAGGTCCTTACTCCTGGCTAGGCAGAAAAAAACTGAAGGCCTATAGCAGAGGGGGGGGGGGGGGGGGGTGTATACCACCTAGGACTGCCCATGGGCGGAGCCAAGTCTTTTTTCTGCCTAGTGTCCTACTCCTGTAGGGGGCAATATAACCCTATGGTTCTGAATAAGGAAGCGCTGTGTCTGTCAATGAACAAATGAGAAATACATTTTTAGTGAGATACTTCCAAAGGGAAATCATGTCCAAGGCTGAGTTCACACTGGTACAACATACGCTCCGACTTTGGGAGCACATATTGCATGATGTGTACAAATCAATGGTTCCCTATGAGAGCCGTCTTAACTGGTCCGACACAAGTCAGTCCGACTTTGAAAAAGCTTCCTGCACTACTTTGGTCCGACTTTGGTCTGTTTTCAGCCCATTCAACATCATTGAAGTCGGAATAAAGTCGGATCCTCGTCCTTACAATCTGACTTGTGACATCCAACATGGTGATTACAGCAGCAGGAAAAGGAATTTATGTCACACTAGGATTGTTTTGATTGGTCAAAGGACAAATCAGAGTATCTCAAAGTCGGAGCAAAATCATATGCTCCGACTTTGTATCGTAATCGTTATTCAAGCCGGATGGAAGTAGGACTTCAGTTACAGGGCAAAGTAGGATGACAGTCGTACAACAGTCCTGTCGTACCAGTGTGAACCCGGCCTAACAAGGATGCAGAGAATGCTAAAAAATGTCATTTTTAGAGCCCTGCAAGTGCAGTTGCTGATTGATAATTGTAAAACCACTCCCTTCAGAAAAACAAAAGGTAGGAATCTGCGGCAAAGCTTGTTAAATCCCCAGTGGGGGGAGTGGAGTTGCTCTTTAAGCAGATTAAAAATCCTGTTTAGTTTGGGACTTTGTGCGGTCTGCAATGATCAACAATACAGTGTGTATATACTGCATCAGAAACTTGCTAGATTCAAGGCCTTCAGAGGCAGCTGCCATAACTGATAATTTTGTTTTCTTTCTTTCGCTGCATTCATATAAGTCACTGGAGAAATAGGATTACGCATTTCCAGACACGGATTTTACAGCTATCCTTAAAGCTAAACTTCAGGCACAAAAACTTTTCTTGAAATATATTCCTCCAATGTCGCATAGGATTTGCCTTCATAAACCCAGATATTTATCTTTTAAAAGGTAGCAGTGACATCACTGTGCTGTACACAGCCTGTGCAGAGAGCAGAGCTGTGGGAGGGGCCCAGCAGGCCCCACCCACTACAGGCTGTCTGCAGAAAACAATAGGAGGGGGCAGAGACAAGACCAGTCATCCTGCACAAGGAGAGAGAGCAGCAGTGACTGGTCTTTATTACAAGAAGCTCCTACACAGAGGTAAATTCTCACTCTGGATTACTGCGCAGATCTGGAAGAAATACACAACTCTTATACTCAGACAATATTTGCTTTTCCTGGAGCTTAGCGTTAGGAAAACAGTTTTCACAATTAGATCCATAAGAATTAAATAAAAATCTTTGTACTATGGAACCTATATATATATATATATATATATATATATATATATATATATATATATATATATAAATAAAAAGAGCAATTTTCTCAAGATTGCATACATAGTGTTTAAAACCCAGCAGAGGTGCACTGATCGCTGTAATCACCACATCGCAGGGCTGGAACGCATTTTGCTTTTACATTCTATGAATGTCTTGAGTGCAGACATTTTCAGGGTTAACAAATGCTAGTGGTAGGTTATGAGAAGGGACAATCTCAATGCAATCCTACAATGTCCTCCAACAGTAATAAAAAGCATTTGGAAGTCTGGGAACTACTACAGATCATAATGTCTAATGTTACAGTGCTAATCTCTCCTATTAACACTATTACATGTGTTCAACACAAGTGACCAAACATTCAGAAGGATAGTCCTAAATTCACAGCCACGAGAGTTCGCCGCTAATTAACCTGATTAGACAGAGGAGAGGAGTTAAGCGGCCAGTACGAGGTTGATGAAGTGTACACTGGCACTTTGCCCTTCTTAAAGGGCTTGTAAACCTTCGTGTTTTTTCACCTTAATGCATCCTTTGCATTAAGGTGAAAAAACATCTATCAGTCACCTACCCCCCAGTTCCCCCATTTTACTTACCTGAGCCCTGGAATTTCCAACGGTGAGGACACGCTGTCCCTCTGCCCGGGGTTTTCGGCATTGACTGGATAAATTGATAGCAGCCCAGCCATTGGCTCCTGCTGCTGTCAATCAAATCCAAAGACGCAGGCACCAGGGGCGGGGCCGAGTCCGGCATTCGTGTCTATGAACGCAAATGCTGGACTCGGGAGCATGCCCGCAAGGTAACCCCCCGGGAGAGAGCGGGGGTTATCTGATGTGGGGAGGAGCCGCCGGGGGACCCCAGAAATCGAGGATCGGGGCCACTCTGTGCAAAGCGAGCTGCACAGTGAAGGCAAGTATGATATGTTTGTCATTTAAAAAAAAAAAAAAAAAAGCTTTACAATCACTTTAAGTATGGTGAGCACAGTGGGCACAAGGTTTGGTTAGCATCAATGAGATGTCACCACCAGACAAGGATTGTGGTAGAAGTGCAAATACTCCATTCCCAAGTGTTTCCGAGCCTTTCCGAGTTCAGCCGAGCTGTCCCCGAGTATTTCCAAGGCTCTCCAACGGCCCCCTCCCCACCCCTGGCCACATGCGGTATTGCATGTAATAGAAGTCAATGCGAAACGAATTATCTTCGTTTCCATTGACTTCTATGGGGAAACTCTCTTTGATATGCGAGTGCTTTGGATTACAAGCATTCTCCTGGAACGGATTATGCTCCTAATCCAAGGTTCCACTGTACATGTACACAGGGTCGTTTATAGCCATTTCTAGGCAGTTGCGTTTAAAAGCATTTTTTGGAAAGCAAAAAAATGCATTCAGGACGGATGTTCAGAGGCATTTGAAACGCCAAATGCGTGTAACAGCGTGTAAATGCGGTAACTTGCATTTAGTCGCGTTACATTTACAGGCGTTTTTAAATGGAGATACATTTTTGACTATTTGAAGAAAAAAAAAAAACACTTCTAAAAACGCAAAACGCGGCTTAACACGGCTAAACGCGGCAAAACTGATGTTTTTAAACATCGGTTACTATCTGTCAAGTTAAATCGTTCAGGAGAGGTTATGAAATGTCCCGTGTACATTAAGCCTTAGAAACACAAAACTTCAAAAGAATCTGCCACGTATGTACACATAAAAATGATAAAGATGATTATGCTAATAATAAGATTTACAATTGGAATATGCACACACACACACATTATATATATATATACAGTATACATGTACATTTTACATACACACACAGTATACATGTACATTTTACATACACACACAGTATACATGTACATTTTACATACACACACAGTATACATGTACATTTTACATACACACACAGTATACATGTACATTTTACATACACACACAGTATACATGTACATTTTACATACACACACAGTATACATGTACATTTTACATACACACACAGTATACATGTACATTTTACATACACACACAGTATACATGTACATTTTACATACATACACTATGTATATGCTCTGTTGATTTGCCTGTGTTAAAGTATTTCCATTGCACCATCAAAGCCCTGTACGTCAAACAGGATGTCCAAACAGCTTAGAATAGTTTGTGATCTGATTAAACAGAAACCAAACTGTAATGTGCAGTTTCTGGTAACAAAAAAAAAAAAAAAAAGAAGAAGATAGGCGTGTGATGAGTAAATACCGAGGACACAGCTAACCTTTCATATAAAACGTTCTGTAGGATGACCTGGCTGTTTTGCCATTCCTAAATTAATTTTCCTTAACAAGTGATGGAAACGGCATGGAAAAAAAAATCTGAGTTTGTTATGGCTGACAAGAGATTTGCTTTCGCACACATAAAAAGCCCATTCACACCGGCCAGCAAGGTAAAAATCAGGGTTTAGTGTGCGGGCACAGGCCAGTGAGAGGTGTGGCAAGGGGCGGTGTGATGCATGTTTAAGCGCATCATACTGTGTACTTTTTTTCTTTTTTTGTTCTAACTTTATTGAAATGTCAAAATGACATTTAATTCACTTCTATGCACTGCAGTTTGACTGCAATGCATAGAGCCTTCAGTTAAGCTCCGCTGTGCTAGAAAACATTTGTTTTCCACGTGCCCTTTTAATGACTGGCGTTAAACTAGTGCAGAAAAATGCCAGTCATTGCACTTACCCTGTTAAGACCTAGCTGGATTGTCGGTGATGGCTGCAATATAAGCCCTACCCCCCAAATAAGCCCTAGTTAAAGTCCTTGTAGGTCTTATTTTCAGGGTAAGGCTTATTTTCGGGGAAACAGGGTAGAGCTTATTTGGGGGGTAGGGCTTATATTGCAGCATCACCGACAATCACGCTAGGTCTTATTTTCGGGGAAACAGGGTAGTGTGAACGAGCCTTAATACAACTACCACAATATCCTTATTGTAAATTAAAGTGTTACTAAACCCACAGCAGTAAAACCAGGCTGTATTTGCAGTAAAGCATGCTTGTTATACTCACTGTGGAACCTAAGGGGTTAATCCTCTGCATTGTGTAAAAAGGCTGCTTGATCTTGTATGCACAGATCCTCCCCCTCCTACACTGTCCCCCTGGACAAGTCCGGATAGGACAGAGACGTTGAAGTCACTCTGCACATGCTCAGTTTAGTGTGTATTGCTAGTGAGGTTTTTTTTTTCCTTGGGAAAGTGCATGTGATCAGCACAGGGCCAATCAGCACTGTCCAGACAGAGGGTCAGGAGCCTTGCAGCCTCATAGGACAATCAGGGGAGAATGAAAAACGCCTCCTACAAGCTTCACCAGAAACTGATAGAAAATCACAAAATACGCTATATACTGCTGATGAGAAAAGATATTTAGTAGTTTATATTTACTAAAATAATTGCATTCCATGTTCTGTGTCCTGTGAGAGACCAGATATAGTGAATGCAGGGTCCTGGGTAAGGATGAGCTCCGGCGTGTTCGCATGCTGCACGTGCCGAGCCCGCCAGGAAAACGGCAATGCGCTGTGCTAATCACAGGCACTGAGACATTTCCCGATCTCTGCAGGCGCTCATCGGGAAATGTCTCACTGCCTGTGATTAGCGCAACGCCCTGGCGGGCTCGGCACGTGCAGCATGCGAACACGCCGGAGCTTATCCTTAGTCCTGGGTTTAGTAACACTTTAAGCCAACAAAACCAGGCCAATTCTACAGATGTACCTTCCTCCCTTTCCCATTTACCGGACACAACAGGTGCCTTCCACGCATTGTAGAAGTGATCAGGTGGCTGTAGAGCCACTTGGATCGTTGCTACAATAAAGCCCATTACCGGCTGAAAATTTTATTACCGGGATGAATTATGCAAAAGTTTTTTATGAAAGTAATTTATGTGGCGAATATAAAAACGGTCCAAGGCCAGTCATACAGACTGAATCTCGGGTGGTTCCTGCTGAAATGGGCAGGCTAAATGCACCAAATTGATCAATTGATCAACTTGGGTACAACCAGCCTGCCGGATTTGTTTCTGATTGTCGCAAGTGGCTGCTATAGCCGCTAGCGATAGTCACTGTGGCAGAGGGGGCAGGAGAAGCTGTCCCCGCTGGGAGAAGACAGTTGCTCGGCAGGAGGGATTCTGCTGTCAGCACTGTCTGTGTTTATGGGGAAATCATGCAAATTTCTTTCCTGCAACCACCTATGGGCTGCCTAAGGGCTTGTATAGACTTGCCGTTGGAGGTAGTAAATCAAGGTCGAGTCACAAATAAAACCCCCCCCCCCCTCCAAAACCTGCAAAGGCAGCTCCACACCTGCATTGCGGCATAAATTACGGCACAGTGCTGCATTTACAGGGTTAAAAGATTTGGTTAGGAGTGCAACCTATCGCCTCCTCACTGTCTTTCAAACGTGTCTAAAAAGTCGTTCCCCACAGATTGCTTTTCAGAGGTACAGCAAAATTAGAGTTTGTTCACATCACATGCGATAGGGGCTGCATGGGCACAGAAAAATGCCTTGTTTTCTATTGTGACAAGTACTGCAAATGAGGCAATCTGCATTTTTTTCGCACAGCAGCACATTAGGGTAAAAGAAAGCATTCATAAAAACAATGACATTAAAGAGGTGTTTCATTATCACTTAAAGCGTTTGTTACCCCAACATTTCATATTCCCGATAGGTTCCTGCTGTACCATGTATTTGTATGAGAAAGTATCCAATTCTCTTTTTATTGCTTCATTTGTGTGAAATCCCTGGTGTTCCTGCCAGTCCCTCTGTTTTCCATTAAAAAACTGACCACACTAAGCAGGAAATCTATATCAGTTCTCTAGCTTTTGCTGGGAACCCAGCTTGCTCTCCTCCAAATGATCAGACTTGTCCTAACATTACCCCCGCTGCACAGCCATTCACTGGGAAGATCAGTGTACTGCTGCTTCTCCTCCCTGACTGGTGTGTTCTGGTGGCGGGGTGGTCCCCTGTCAGAATACAATAGCACAGTGGGAGAGATCGCTTTATTAGCATTGCATAGTTAGTACAGTGACCTGAACAAAAAAAAAATCTTAATGTGTGTACCAGGCTTTACAAAGTAGAAACTGGACTCTAAAGGGAGGTACATACTAGGAGAAAGTAGGAAGAAATATTCCATATGAGGCGCGATCGTTAAATTTTCGTACTGTGTGTGCGCAACTTCCAACATCCAACTTGCAAAACGAAAATTTCTGAACGGACAAACTCTTAAATTTTTCTCGTACGTGAACAGAATGAACGATTTTTGTTTAATGTGTACCGTTCTCGTGCAAGAAAAATCAGATACGAAAGACTGCGCATGATCAGAAAGAAAAAAAAAAAGCCTTTGTTGTACAAGAATTCCCATACATTTCCTTATTGGTTCCGACTTGCTGTGGAACATCAAGGAAAACCGGATGATGGTGTACCAGCCTTTAACCTTTAGTGTACAATCTTCAACCGTTTGGGAACAGTTGTGCAACCCTCAGGCTCCAGGAGACTATATTGGGAGTTGTAGTCTCAAGTAACATTTTTCCATTGTTTGTTTTCTGCAGCACGTCTCCAGTCTTCAGTCACTCTGGTAGCATATCCATAGCATCTGACCACGTCCAAAAGGTTTTCTAGTCTGACAGTCTTCTGTAGCATAACATACTAAAGAATATGAGGTCCCATGATGATGCCAGTGAGCCACAGATGGGACCCCTAGATCTAGTGAGTGGATCACCACAATGAGACTCCTAGATCTAGTGAGTGGATCACCACAATGAGACTCCTAGATCTAGTGAGTGGATCACCACAATGAGACTCCCAGATCTAGTGAGTGGATCACCACAATGAGACTCCTAGATCTAGTGAGTGGATCACCACAATGAGACTCCTAGATCTAGTGAGTGGATCACCACAATGAGACTCCCAGATCTAGTGAGTGGATCACCACAATGAGACTCCCAGATCTAGTGAGTGGATCACCACAATGAGACTCCTAGATCTAGTGAGTGGATCACCACAATGAGACTCCCAGATCTAGTGAGTGGATCACCACAATGAGACTCCCAGATCTAGTGAGTGGATCACCACAATGAGACTCCCAGATCTAGTGAGTGGATCACCACAATGAGACTCCCAGATCTAGTGAGTGGATCACCACAATGAGACTCCCAGATCTAGTGAGTGGATCACCACAATGAGACTCCCAGATCTAGTGAGTGGATCACCACAATGAGACTCCTAGATCTAGTGAGTAGATCACCACTGATTTAAATGCCTTACAAAAATTCACAGGACTAAACCTACGAGACCAAATCCCCTTTCTATCATAGTACCCGATCTCCAAATCTCCTGATCCCCACTACTTTATACCAGCACCGTAGGTTCACCTCACAACAGGTGCAGACATCTTCCCGGCGTTCCCCCTTCCTGTATACTGACACCCAGCTCCACCCTTCTGCAGCTGGCTCCGAGCCCACACAGCCAGCTGCTCCCTTTAAATGAAAGGGAAGTTTTATAACTGGTTGTAACGAGGGAGCGGGGGATGTGTAATCCTAGACTTTGCTCCTATGAGGGATTCTGGATGGAACACTAACTCTTTCAGAGCCAGCTGTGTATAAAGCAATTGAACTCTGCACCAGGGTGGGGAGTCACGTCTGACATCCATATACCTCCGTCTTCAGACTAACCAATCTATTTTATGGCTTCAATTTGGAAAGAGTACTTAAATGAGGGCTGGCTAGACATTCACTCAGATAAACTCTCATTGAGTTGTTATCAGATATTTACAGGAAATGCAGGAGGGATCAGAAGGAAATGGTCAGCTAAATGAAGGACACCTCGCCTAACGAGCCGAGCCATCAAACGGACTTCAAAGCTACACTTTGTGTTTAAAAATAAAAGGAGCGCCTTAAATAGCTAAATACAGGCAGGAACTTCGCTTTCTATCCCAGCAACAGTAGAGCAACGAATACGGTTCTAGGACCTGCACACAAGTGGTGGACAAATAAAATGTAGACTACTGTATGTAGATCATATTCAAACAAAGTCGGCATCTTTTTTGGGAGCAGTGTACTCAAAACTAATAGGATTACAATCATAGGTGTGCACAACAAAGCTCAAGCACACATGTGCACGTAGATTATATATAGATATAGAAAAAAGAAAAAAAAACAAACACACACTCTTATAAATAAATGTAAACAACCAATGTAAAATGCATTAAGCCCTGGTTCACACTAGTGCAACTTGTCATGCGATTTGACAGTTTATAGTCGCTTGACAAGTCGGACCCCATTTGTGCCTATGGAACCATTCTAATCTGTGCGACTGACTTGCCCCCATTTTGAAAAAGATTTCTGCACCGTTTCTGGCAATTTTATATGCGACTTGCATAGACATCTGTGCATGACGTCGCACAAATGTTGGCAAGCCGCACATGAAATCGCACTGACCTGCGACTGGTGTCAGGAGGGCAGAGGACTGGTTTCAGGAGGACTGGAGTCAGGGGGGCAGAGGACTGGAGTCAGGGGGGCAGAGGACTGGAGTCAGGGGGGCAGAGGACTGGAGTCAGGGGGGCAGAGGACTGGAGTCAGGGGGGCAGAGGACTGGAGTCAGGGGGGCAGAGGACTGGTGTCAGGAGGGCAGAGGACTGGAGTCAGGGGGGCAGAGGACTGGAGTCAGGGGGGCAGAGGACTGGTGTCAGGAGGGCAGAGGACTGGTGTCAGGAGGGCAGAGGACTGGTGTTAGGAGGGCAAACACTGGTGTCAGCAGGGATGTGGACAGTGTCAGTCGTTTCTTTTTTGATTATTTTTTTTATATATTATTTGTTTACATATTTTTAGAACCCCCGTTGGAGGGCTTAGGTGAGATATCAGAGGTCTAAACAGATCCCTGATGTCTCACTTTTGAAACAGAGAAAGGGACTGAGGACAGAGATTCCCCGGTCCCTTTGATTGAAGCCTCAGCTGCACTGGACAGTCAATGAACAGGAAGTGTTCTGTGCCCTGGGGGCTTCCTGTTCATAAACTGAATAATAAACACCATTTAGTATGCTTCAGTTTTGAATGAACACAGCGAGTGATCAGGACCAGGCAGCAGGGAGCATCTGGGTCACATGGGGTGATTAGGGTGTGCCCAAGCACACCCATCTGGTTACAATAAATGCTGCTGGGATAAAATCACTTGGTGTGTTCCCTGGTTGTCCAGAGAATTTGTCCGCTTATATCAACAGTCTGAGGCTGGGTTCACACTTTTTGAGGAGCATCTCGCAGCAGGGGGTCTGGTGCGTCCCTGTTTACCATTTCAGGGGCGAACCAGGTCCGAATTTTTTTGCCTGAATTCGGACCTGAAACAGAGCCAAAGACGCACAGGACCCTTCTGCAGTGCACCCTGCGGCCCCACAATCTCCTGTCATTTGAATTGGAATCCACATCCAATTTGCATAAGTGTGAACCCAGCCTCAATCTTCAAGCTGCAGTCCCTATAACAGCTTTTCTCAACCTTTTGTTGTTTTTTTTTTACCCCAGAGGTACCCATTAAATATATTTCAGATCTCAGGGAACCCCTACTAAAAATGTATAAATGGATCACAATACATTGGTGTAATTATTAGGTTGTAGATATAACATAAGGAATGTGGCATCCCTAAAGTACTTGATTTGTAATGGCGGACCATCTTGTGGGCCCCGCTGCATGTTAGGTTAGTGGGTGGAACCTCCGTTACATCGGAGGTCCTTGCCAAGAATGGCACCCCTAGGAGGCGACCAAATGACAATTTGTGTACTTATGTGTGTGAGAGGGGCCCCAAGCCACTGACTATGCCCAGTGATGCAGGCTCCAAACTGTGCAGGCAACCTCAGGGGGGACGTCAATCGGCCTATTGCTTAAGAAACCCCTAGCAATCTCCTTCGAGGAACCCTGGGGTTCCATAGAATCCTGGTTGAGAAAGGATGCTCCATAATGTAACAATGAAATGCCCAATGTGACCCGTATTGAAAAGCTTGGAGCGCTACTCCAAAGCACTTAATTCTCTGCTTCAGTGATCTACACTGGTATGGGTGCCGGTGACTCTAATACTCATTAAAAAGTATCCTGTGAAAGCAATGTAAGAGTGCCACGCACTTCCAACAGCCCCATCTCAACGGTAAGGCATCAGCCTCAGCTCCTCCATAACCACATCTTACCGATGCGTTTCTCCCCATAGGACAGCCCCAGGAGTGGGGTGAAACGCATCAGCCATGACACCAACATCATTACAACTCTCTGTAGTGGCAGCTTTTAGTGCTGCATACGAGCCACATCTGTGTTAAAGTGATTGTAAAGGCTCTTTTTTTTTTTTTTTTAACCACTTCCCACCCGGCCACTGCACATAAACGGCCGGGTGGGCTATCTCTCCTTCTGAGTGGACGTTCAGGAACGTCCCTCAGAAGGAGCGGGATCGCGCGCGCGTGCCCGCGCAGCGGCGTGATCCCGATGCGCTCGTGTCACCCGGACACGGCGCATCTCCGATCGGTAGGAGGGCTCTGTGATTGGCCCTCCTGATCACATGACGGCCGTGTCGAATCACAGCCATCATGTGATGTAAACACAGAGCCGGTTGCTAGGCAATCTGCTCTCCTCTCCTCACACGGAAGTTGTCAGTGAGGAGAGGAGAGCGGATCGCTGCAGCCGGCTGGTGATCAGTATGAGCTGTTTTTTACAGCTTTTTACTCACTGATCACCAGTCTAGTGTCCCCACAATGTAAAAAACACAAAGTAAACACACAATG
Source organism: Lithobates septentrionalis (assembly GCA_037952835.1). Lineage (NCBI taxonomy): Eukaryota > Metazoa > Chordata > Amphibia > Anura > Ranidae > Lithobates > Lithobates septentrionalis. Next base: position 177,749 of record JBBDGP010004815.1, on the reverse strand, counting down.
TCCCCAACACACGTCCCCAAAACACATGTCCCCAAAATACGTCCCCAAAACACATGTCCCCACATAGTAAAAACACCTGTCCCCCACATATGTCCCAGTAAAATCACATGTCCCAATGATTATCTGCACACATATGTCCGTGATCACCTGTGCACATCTGTACATTATCATTTGCGCACATGTGTCCGTGATCACACGAACCAATTATTATACACTTAACAGGATTTTTTTTAACAAAAACATGTAGCAGAATACATTTTGGCTTAAATTTATGACAAAATTCGATTTTATTGGATTTTTATTAAAATAGAAAGAAGAAAATATTGTTTTTTTTCCAAATTTCCGCTCTTTTTTTCGCTTATATCGAAAAAAATAAAAAACGGAGTAATGAATAAATACCACCAAAAGAAAGCTCTATTTGTGTGAACAAAATGATAAAAATTTCATTTGGGTACAACATTGTATGAGTGCGCAATTGTCATTGAAATTGTGAGAGTGCTGAAAGCTGAAAATTGGTCTGGGAAGGAGGGGGGCGAAAGTGCCCAGTATTGAAGTGGTTAAATAACATGTTAAACTTCCCTCCTCTGTGTAGTTCATTTTGCACAGAGCAGCCCAGATCCTCCTTCTCATGTCCCTCTTTGCTGCTCCTGGCCCCTCCCTCCTATCGAGCGCCCCCACAGTCAGCAGCTTCCTATGGGGGCACCCGGCCCGAGTCACAGCTCCCTGTGTACATTCAGATACGGAGCCTGACCCTCGCTCCTCTGATTGCCTGACTTTGATTGACAGCCGTGGGAGCCAATGGTGCTGCTGCTGTGTCTCAGCCAATCAGGAGTGGCCCAGATGGGGTAGACACTCGTGGACATCGCTGCAGAGAGATGGGGCTCAGTTAAGTATTAGGGGGGGCTGCTACACACAGAAGGTTTTTTGCATTAAGATAAAGAACCTGCTGCCTTTACAACTCCTTTAACAGTTGGTCTGAGAGGTCCCCTTTAATTATACAGAAGGATCCAACACCACATGCATCGTTCATTGAAACAGACTAAGTCTTATTTCCCTCTCTTCTGTCAATGGAACCCACGCCTGATTTTTCCACAACTTTTTGTGTGTTTAATATCATCTTACAAAAAGCAAATGGAGTCTCCACAAGAGCCTTGGAAGTTTGGTTTCTTTGTTGCACGGCTCATTTAGCTCGCATTCATCCTGTCAAACAAGAAGCCCCCATGCTGTTTCCTATTTATTCTGTATGTCAGTTTTCTCGCTATCGTCAGGGCTGTACATCGTATGCTACATATTTTGGCCTATAAAGAACAAGCAAATGTTTTCTGACATGAGCCAGAATCCTAGTTTTATTTCATTTCTAGGAAATCTGTGAGCGCTGGATTCTAGCTGCCAATATCCAGTCTATTCAAGGCCTCTCACACCTTCATGTTTCCAAAGGCATTCATCAACTTTGGTTTTTTTTTTTTTTAGTGATTTTACAACAACTTTTTTGTAAATTTTACTTGCAAATTTGAACGTTATTTTACCCTTTATATGTGCAGTGCATTTGGAAAGTATTCACAGCGCTTCACTTTTTCCACATTTTGTTATGTTAAAGCCTTATTTCAAAAAGGATTCAATTCATTATTTTTCTTGAAATTCTACAAACAATACCCCATAATGACAACGTGAATGAAGTTTGTTCGAAATCTTTGCTAATATATTGAAAAAAAAAAAAAAAAATCCCACGTACATAAGTATTCACAGCCTTTGCCATGACACTCAAAATTGATCTCAGCTGCATCCTGTTTCCACTGATTATCCTTGAGATGTTTCTACAACTTGATCGGAGTCCACCTGTGGTAAATTCAGTTGATTGGACATGATTTGGAAAGGCCCACACCTCTCTATATAAAGTCCTACAGTTATCAGTGCATGATAGAGCACAAACCAAGCCATGAAGTCCAAGGAATTGTCTGTAGACCTCCGAGACAGGATTGTATCAAGGCACAGATCTAAAGTAGGGTACAGAAAAATGTCTGCATTGAAGGTCCCAATGAGCACAGTGGCCTCCATCATCCATAAATGGAAGAAGTTTGGAACCATCAGGACTCTTACTAGAGCGGGCCGCCCAGCCAAACTGAGTGATCGGGGAGAAGGGTCTTAGTCAGAGAGGTGACCAAGAACCCGATGGTCACTCTGACAGAGCTCCAGTGTTTCTCTGTGGAGAGAGGAGAACCTTCCAGAAGAACCACCATCTCTGCAGCACTCCATCAATAAGGCCTGTATAGTAGAGGGTCAGATGGAAGCCACTCCTCAGTAAAAGGCACATGACAGCCCACCTGGAGTTTGCCAAAAGGCATCTGAAGGACCATGAGAAACCAAATTCTCTGGTCTGATGAAATAAAGATTGAACTCTTGGGCCTAAATGGCAAGTGTCGTGTCTGGAGGAAACCAGGCACCGCTCATCACCTGGCCAATACCATCCCTACAGTGAAGCATGGTGGTGGAAGCATCATGCTGTGGGGATGTTTTTCAGCGGCAGGAACAGGGGGACTGGTCAGTATCAAAAGAAAGATGAATGCAGTAATGTACAGGGACATCCTTGATGACAACCTTCTCCAGAGCGCTCTGGACCTCAGACTGGGGCAAAGGTTCATATTCCAGCAGGACAAGGACCCTAAGCACACAGCCAAGATCACAAAGGAGTGGCTACGGGACAACTCTGTGAATGTCCTTGAGTGGCCCAGACTTGAACATCTCTGGAGAGATCTGAAAATGGCTGTGCACTGACGCTCCCCATCCAACCTGATGGAGCTTGAGAGGTCCTGCAAAGAAGAATGGGAGAAACTGCTAAAATATAGATGAGCCAAGCTTGTAGCATCATACTCAAAAAGACTTGAGACTGTAATTGGTGCCAAAGGGGCTTCAACAAAGTATTGAGCAAAGGCTGCGAATACTTATGTACATGGGATTCTTTTTGTTTTTTATTTAATAAATTTGCAAAGATTTCAAACAAACTTCTTACACATTGACATTATGGGGTATTGTTTGTAGAATTTTGAGGAAAATAATGAATTTATTCCATTTTGGAATAAGGCTGTAACAAAATGTGGAAAAAGTGAAGCGCTGTGAATACTTTCCGGATGCACTGTATCTGTCTGAATGAAAACTGACCACTCTCAGTTCTTGAATGACAATCTATTTGTATATTGTGGAAGAGAAAACTGTACAGCTCATGGTTTCTTTATTCTTCCAAAAACACACCCCCTTGGAACCCTGTACTGGGCCTCCATATTGCACATTGGGAGTCATTACTGTAATATTTAGCTGCAAGTAACCTGATCATCTGTATATAAGGGAATCTGATTAGCTTCCTGCTTAAAATAAACGTGTAGCCAGACCAAACTTTTCAATCTGCTCTTTACATTAAGTAGAAAGCTCATCCAGGTGTCCGAAGAGCACTTCCCATCTGCTGCAGAGCTCTCCTAGTTCGTTCTCTGTACGTTTCATGTCCAGGAATGGTGCTTACAGAGGATCCTCTCTCCCATATAAATGCAATGGGTGCCGGAGCCATTTGCGCCTGTGTTTTTTTTTTTGTTTTTTTTAAACAGCGAGTACCGATACTTTTGGTCAAGTACCAATACTTTGCGGTGAGATTTGCGCCCATGCAAAATGAACGTGCGCAAATCGTACTGCAAAGTATCTCATGCAATTTGGACAAGAATGCCGTCGTATTCCTGCCCGAATCGCATGCAGTTTCTCCACCGCTCCTGTGTGAACACAGGCATGTCATAGCGATTTCAGCCTGGGTTCACACAGGAGCGGTACGGGAAACTGTATGTAATTCGGAAAGGAATCGCACTGCATTCCTGTTCAAATTGCGTGTGATTCTTTGCAGTATTATTTGCGCCCATACATTTTGTATGGATGCAAATCGCACTGCAAGATATCGGTATCAGGAGCATTTTCATGAGTACTCATGAAAAAAATACTTGGTAACGGTGCATCCCTACAATGAAGGCTAACTCCACTTTAAATAAAGAAATGCACATACTGCTGCAGGAAGAAAAATACATTATTTTATTACACAGGAGCCTGTAAATAAGATGCATTCCTGCACCTGCCTGCAGACGCACACAAAACGTCCTGCTTCAAACATAACATTTGTGGTGCCATTAACTCTTAAAAGTGTTACTAAATCCACAACAGTAAAATCAATCAGTCTGTGTATGCAGTAATGCATGCTTGTTATACTCACTGTGGAACCTAAGGAGTTAATCCTCTGTACTGTGTAAAAAGGCTGTTTGATCCTGTCTTCTCTGATCCTCCCCTTTTACTGTCCCCAATCCATATCCTGACAGAAGAGAGCCCTGGGGGCACTCTGCACATGTTCAGTTTTTTTCTTCTTTTGTTTGTTTTTTTTTGGGGGGGAGAGTGCATGTGATCAGCAAAGGGCCAATCAGCACTGTCCAGACAGAGATTCAGGGGTCATGCAGCCTCATAGGACAGTCAGAGGAGAAGAACAACTCCTCCTTCAAGCTTTAACCTGTGCTCGGCCAGACACTGACAGAAGTCACAAGAACAGAGCCTTGGGGGCACTCTGCACATGCTCAGTTTGGTATGTACTGCTAGAGAGTTTGTTTTTTTATTTTTTCTTGGGAGGGTGCATGTGATCAGCACAGGGCCAATCAGCACTGTCCAGACAGAGGAACAAGGGTCATGCAGCCTCATAGGATAGTCAGAGGAGAATGAAAACTCCTCCTACAAGCTTTAACCAGACACTGATAGAAGTCACAAGACTGCTATATACTGCTGATGAGAAAATGTATTTAGCAGTTTATATTTACTAAAATATTTGCATTTCCATGTCCTGTGTACTCTGGGAGACCAGATATAGTGAATGTAGGCTCCTGGGTTTAGTAACACTTTAATGGCACTGCCATGCACTGGAAAATGCAGTGCGGTTTCCCAAAAGTACCTGGTGCCAAAGCACAGCTGCAGGGACCCTTTCCTGCAAGGAACAGCGGCCTATTTAAATGAATGGGCTGCTGTGTCCATGCAAACGCAGCACAAATGTGAACCTTGCCTTCCTAGCAGATCTATAGAACATGTCCTGCACCCACACCCACTCTCAAAATCGCAAATTTTATAAAACGGGTATACCTTCTCTAGTTCTTCTTTAAAACTTGTTCTGCACTTTTGATTGGGAGAAACTTCTATCAACAAACACACCAATAAAAGAAGAAAGATGTGCTGTGCGTTGGTGTGCTCGCCGCTCCCCTCATCGATATTATGCAGCAAAGTGAACTGTTGTGCACTTCAGAGATTAAAACACAGATATGAATAATTGATTTCTCTACCCAATCAAAGAGAGTGTTTATCTCCCCCCGGGCCCTGCTTTAATCTACTTGCACTTAATGAAAGGGGCCCTTGCGCATCCCTGATCCTCACATCTTGTAATGACACACTATAGGGATACGATTCATTCACACCCGCTTGGAATGACCCATTTACCAGGCACTGTGACATTCATTCATGCCAGGCTCTACAGAAAATACAAAGCCCATGCATTTTGCAGTGGATCTGGAGCAGAAATCCAGCAGACAGCCCCGGTAGCTGATCAGTCTGCCAGGGTTAGTGATGGGGAGGAAGAAGCCCTGACGGAGGTAATTAGTTATGACATACTTCCAGCTACATCAGTTCACGCAGCTATGACCTATTTGTGAAGTCCGAGGCTACTAAGTGCCCGTGTCAGCTTTAATTTGGGGTTGTCGATCGGAGGGTTAAAGACAAGGCTGTATAGCCCCTCCCCCTCCCACTGTACAAAAATCATTCAGCTTAACCTTCTCTTTACCACGGGGCTAAGCACAGACAAAAGCATGTCCAATCAGACGGTCATATAATACGGGCCATGAATAATTTCAGAGTCTGTGTCACTGAGCACCAATAGACAGCTGGAGACATTCGCTGAAAACGATTCTGCTCAACCATTTAAGCAAAAAAAAATAAGAGCGGGCATGCTGCACCTTATGGTACCACAGCAGATGTGACACCTAATCAAAGGACCAAAAGGCACAACAGAACCTGTAAAAATCGGATTCACTTTAATTAGGGATGCACCGGTACCATTTTTTTTACGAGTACCGATACTTTTCTTTTTTAGTACTCGCCGATAACAATTACCGATACCTACCGCAACTGTTTTATTTTCACTTTCAGCAATGGTACAAAGCATTGAAAGGTTATTTACAAATGAAATAAATAGATTTTTTTTTTTAATTTTGCGCTTTTTCAATGTGAAATGTGTAAATATATGTTAACATATACGTGTAAAAATATTCACTAACAAAGCAAACAAAAAAAAGTTTTAATTGTTTATCGTTTATAAAATAGATGTGAACAAAAAAAAAAAAGCAGGAAAATTTATTAAATGGAGGAGAACAGGGAGTTAATTAGGGCTGATTAGGGTAAATTAAAGTGGTGTTCCAGCCGAAATTATACTTTTTAAATAAAAAAAAACCCTATAATACACAAGCTTAATGTATTCTAGTAAAGTTAGACTGTAAACTAAGGTCTGTTTTGTTAGTTTATAGCAGTAGTTTGTTATTTTATAAACTTACAGCAGGCCGTGGCCATCTTAAGTGTGGGCATCTGAAGCCAGACTGTATTACTTCCTGGATCTCATCCTTGCAGATCTCGCACATGCTCAGTGCAGCACAAGCAGTGTAATAGGTTTCAGGTCAGGTTTCCATAGCAACGGCAGTGTCAGAGGAGGTTGCCGCCCCTTCCCAGAAGCCATTGCAAACAGGAAATGATGCGATGGGCCGCGGCCAGGGAGGAGGAAGTGAAAAATGAATACAGCAGATATACAGTAGGTTCTGAGAAAAAAAATAAAAAAATATCCAATTCGTTTACAGTGAACAGTTTAGTGAGGGATGCTGAAGAGTTGTAAAAGTGGGTGAAACTCCACTTTAAGGGTTAATAAGGGGTTAAACAGAGGAACATTTGTTCATCCCTTTGATCTGCAAAGCCTTGCAAAGCAGGGAATAAAACCATCCATTAGTAAAAACACCAGGCAGTAAACACTTTTCACATAGTTGGGCACACATTTAACCCTTTGATTGCCGCAAATGTTAACCCCTTCCCAGCCAGTGTCATTAGTACAGTGTCAGTGTATATTATTAGCACTGATCACTGTATTAATCTCCCCAATGGATCCTTGGCTAGAGGGTGTGGTTTCCTTTAAGGTTCCGTTGGCCTCATGCATCCATATGTTAGGGTAAAGTAAACAGAATGCCTCTCAGTGTAATATGTTTAAAAAGCAACTATTTATTAAAATAAAGTAATTGCTTACATCAATTTAATGTTAAAAGCGCTTAAAGAGGAGGTAAACCCTGATGGGTTTTACTTCCTCTTTTGCTTGCTTGCAAACAAAAAGCATAATGGGCTAGTACGCATTGCATACTAGCCCATTATGTCCCACTTACCTGCAAGAGAGTCCAGCGATGTCCCCTGTGTAGGCAGCGTCCATCTTCTGGCCCCTCTTCCTTCCGGGCCACAGACTCCGGCTCTGTGATTCGCCGGAGCCGCGCGACGTCACTCCGGCGCACGTGCACGGAAGCCGCGATTAACGGCACAGGCTAGGGAAGAAACGGCACTTAGTTTCATTTCTTCCCCGCGTATACGCCGTTGGAATTTTCGGCGGACTACAAGTGAAATATCTCCTAAACGGCGCACGTTTAGGAGATATTTCCACTACCTATAGGTAAGCCTTAGTCTACGCTTACCTATAGGTAGAAGTCCAAAAAGTGGGTTTACAACCACTTTAAGGCTGGGCTCAGACGGGTGCGATGTTAGATGTTCACACCCATGCGATCTGATTCCTGCACCATTTGAAAGTTCACAATGCGATATGCGTACCGATCTGGGCGTGTCATTAACTTTCTATTGAGACCCGAAGCGATTTGCATAGGGCAGAGTGAACTGCCTGCGATGCGGGAACCTGCACTGGAATTGCGCCGATTCCCGCAGAGCGCTAGTGTGAACTGGTGCTAGAAGTGTTAAGAACATTGGCAAAAAACTGCCTCTCAAGTCACTTCCGGTCCGCCCAGCGGACGGACGGTGAGACGATCTCAACAGTTCATATATTATCCGATGGGACAAGCAAGAAAATCATTTTTGTGCGATGCCAGATCCTACGATTTCCGTTTAATCAGTACAGTTGTTCGAAAATACAACACATGACATCACTTCAGAATTTTAATTCTGTCGCAGGAGAATTTTCGTAACTTTAGTAACCTCTTAATTTCCAATATGAGAATAGTACGGAAAAAAATAAATAAACAGACGATCATTCATTGGATCATCTCATCATGTGTACCAGGCATTAGAGTATTACCAGCCTTGTCTCACTACAGGGGCAATCTAAGACCCCTTTCACACTGAAGATGTTTTTCATGCGTTTAAGTGCTAAAAACAGTGCCTGTAAAGCGCCTGAAAAATGCCTCCCATGCCAGCCCAGTGTGAAAAGCCGAGTGCTTTCACATTGGAGCGGTGCACTTGCGGGACGGGAAAAAAAGTCCTGCCAACAGCATCTTTGGGGTGGTTTGGGGGTGGTGTATACAGCGCTCCTAAACCGCCCCTGTCCATTGGAATGAACGTGATTCGGAAGCGCCGCAACACAGGCGCTTTTAACCCTTTCTTCTGCGCTAGCGGGGGTTAAAAGCACCCCGCTAGCGGGGGTTAAAAGCACCCCGCTAGCGGCCAAAAAGCACTGCTATAATGACGAGTGGAGCGCTTTACCGCCAAGCGGCTCAGTGTGAAAGCAGTCTTAGGCCCCTTTCACACTTATACGACTTCAAAGTCGCGCGATTTTACGGCCGCGATTTTACCGCGATTTGGGAGCAGTACTACTTTGTACGACTTTGCCACGTTTTTGGCATTAAAAAATGAAAACATACAGTAGTTGGTATGAATCATAAGGGGGAACTCCACGCCAAGTTTTAAATAAAAAGACTGGCGTGGGTTCCCCCCCAGGGGCATACCAGGCCCTTAGGTCTGGTATGGATTGTATGGGGAACCCCCTATGCCGAAAAATCGGCATGGGGGTCCCCCCAAAATCCATACCAGACCCTTATCCGAGCACGCAGCCCGGCCGGTTAGGAATGGGGGTGGGGACGAGCTAGCGCCCCCCCCCCTCCTGGACCGTACCAGGCCGCATGCCCTCAACATGGGGGGTGGGTGCTTTGGGGCATGGGGGGGGCGCCCTGCGGGCCCCCCCACCCCAAAGCACCTTGTCCCCATGTTGATGAGGACAAGGGCCTCTTCCCGACAACCCTGGCCGTTGGTTGTCGGGGTCTGCGGGCGGGGGGCTTATCGGAATCTGGGTGCCCCCTTTAATAAGGGGGCCCCCAGATCCCCGGCCCCCCACACTATGTGAATGAGTATGGGGTACAGGGTACCCCTACCCATTCACCTAGGGAAAAAAGCGTCAATAAAAAACACAGTACACAGGTTTTTAAAATAATTTATTAGGCAGCTCCGGGATCTTCTTCCGACTTCGGGGGTCCTCTTCCGACTTCAGGGGTCTCTCCGGCGTCTCCTCCCGGTGTCCTGATCTTCTGCCAGCTCCTCCGCTATCTTCTGCAGCTCAATTGCTAGCGGTGGTCCGGACTTCTGTCTTCTTCTTTTCTTCCAGAGATGTTGACACGACGCTCTCTCCAGCTGCAATGGTCTCTGAACGCTCCGCAACGGACTTATATAGGCGGTGGAGACACCGGAGAGACCCCCGAAATCGGAAGAGGACCCCCGAAGTCGGAAGAAGATCCCGGAGCTGCCTAATAAATTATTTTAAAAACCTGTGTACTGTGTTTTTTATTGATGATTTTTTCCCTAGGTGAATGGGTAGGGGTACCATGTACCCCATACTCATTCACACAGGGTGGGGGGCCAGGATCTGGGGGCTCCCTTATTAAAGGGGGCTCCCGGATTCCGATAAGCCCCCCGCCCGCAGACCCCGACAACCAACGGCCAGGGTTGTCGGGAAGAGGTCCTTGTCGACATGGGGACAAGGTGCTTTGGGGTGGGGGGGCCGGCAGGGTGCCCCCCATGCCCTAAAGCACCCACCCCCCCATGTTGAGGGCATGCGGCCTGGTACGGTCCAAGAGGGGGGGGGGGCGCTCGTCCCCACCCCCATTCCTGACCGGCCGGGCTGCGTGCTCGGATAAGGGTCTGGTATGGATTTTGGGGGGGACCCCACGCCGATTTTTCGGCGTAGGGGGTTCCCCTTAGATCCATACCAGACCTAAGGGCCTGGTATGCCCCTGGGGGGGGGGAACCCACGCCGTTTTTTTCATTTAAAACTTGGCGTGGAGTTCCCCCTCTGGATTCATACCAGACAGCTGTCAGCACTGCCTGTCGCTCATCGGAAAAGGAAAAAAAGTTTTCCTTTCCCGATCAGCAAGCCAGGCTTGTGCTTACAAAGTCGTACTGAAGTCGTGTCTATATTATTCAGGCACGACTTGCATGCTACTTCAGGGTCTAACATTGAGGTCTATGGAGTACAACTCGCATAGAAGTTGGACCAAAGTAGTGCAGGGACTACTTTCAAGTCGGCACGACTTTAACCACTTGACATCCGGAGGCCGTCATATGACGGCCTCGACTTTCAGGGCTTATATCTGAATGATGTCTGAGGCTACAGACATCATTCAGATACCGGCATTTTCAGCCGGCGATTCCGTACACCATAAGAACGATCATAGCGGCTGTTCCGCCGCTTGATCGTTCTTACGGGCGACGGGAAGGGACGTCCCCCCCTCCCGCCGCCCTCCGGTGCTTCTACCGACTCACCTCAGCGATCGGTGAGTCGGATAGCGGATCCGCCGGCGCCGGATGTTCACCATAGAGATTTCCGGCGGACCAGATGGTCGCCGGAGTCTCTATGATCGTTCGGAGGCCGGGCGCGATGTTATGACGTCACGCCCGGCCTCTGCATTCAAAAAAACGGCGCCGCTTCGGCTGTGAAGCGGCGATCGTTTTATTTATTTTTTTTATTTTAGGCTTCCCAGCCTAGAGGTGAGATGTGGGGTCTTATTGACCCCATATCTCACTGTAAAGAGGACTGATCGTGTCATATTCCTATTACAAGGGATGTTTACATTCCTTGTAATAGGAATAAAAGTGATCAAAAAAAATATATTTTTTTAAAGTGTCAAAATAAAAAATTTTAAGTAAAATTAACAATAAAAAAAAAAAAAAAATTTTTTAAAGCGCCCCTGTCCCCGTGAGCTCGCACGCAGAAGCGAACGCATACGTAAGTCCCGCCCACATATGAAAACGGTGTTCAAACCACACATGTGAGGTATCGCCGCGAACTTTAGAGCGAGAGCAATAATTTTGGCCCTAGACCTCCTCTGTAACTCAAAACATGTAACCAGTAAAAAATTTTAAAGCGTCGCCTATGGGCATTTTTAAGTACCAAAGTTTGGCGCCATTCCACGAGCGTGTGCAATTTTGAAGCGTGACATGTTAGGTATCTATTTACTCGGCGTAACTTCATCTTTCACACAATGCAAAAAAATTTGGCTAACTTTGCTGTTTTTTTTTTTTTTTAAAGCATGAAACTGTTTTTTTTCCAAAAAAAAACGCGTTTGAAAAATTGCTGCGCAAATACCCTGCAAGATAAAAAGTTGCAATGACTGCCATTGTATTCTCTAGGGTCTCTGCTAAAAAAACATATATAATGTTTGGGGGTTCTATGTAATTTTATAGCAGAAACATGATGATTTTTGACATGTAGGAGCGAAGTGTCAGAAATGGCCCGGATGCGAAGTGGTTAAGTCGTGCCAATATGAATGGTAGTCATTGAAAATCATGGAGAAAGACTTGTCATATGATTTTGCAGTACAAAATCGTGGGACAAGTCGTATAAGTGTGAAAGGGGCCTAAAAGAAAACATAACGCTGGTATGTGCTGTAGAAGGGGAGAGGGAGGCCGGCGGTTGGATCAGGTGATTCCTGGACATACCGTTTAACATTCTGTACATAACATACTGAATTTACAAAGTAGGTCGCCTTTCAAGTCAGCTGGTTTGAGGGCTCTGCACAACTTTACGCATACTGTGTGCACATTACTGTTTATGGAGGAAACCTATAAAGGGCTATTTGTAGTCATTTCATATAAACTAACCCCATTAGAATTGTGAACATACCACGCTGACATCTGTTAGAAAAATAAAGTACTGACTGGGCCACATGAAAACTATTTGAATAGCATATCTAACCCGTGAAGTCATGTCAAACTGTAGTAAAAGCCTGGAAACAAATCATATCAGGGTGCCAAGTACTAAAATGCATATTAATGAGGGAAAAGTGTTAGATTTCAGCAAACATCAGATCGGAGTTCTTCTTTAACCACTTGGTAGCAGCCTCTAATAACCCTTCATTACCAGTCCATTTTTCAGTGCTGTGATAATTTGACTGACAATTACTCAGTCATGCAACGTTGTACCCAAATTACTTTTATATCATTTTTTTTAGATACAGATACAGCTTTCTTTTGGTGGTATTTAGTGACCACTGTTTTATTTATTTTTTCTTTATATTGGAAAATATAAAAAAAAAAAAAACAATAACCTTGAAAAAAAAAAAATCAGTTTCCCCGCCAGAACATAAACACCCGCTTGGAAAAGTATGCACCCCCACTTTTGGAAAGTAGGCCCCTCAAGGTGATATTTTTTGCCACTTTTTTTTTTAAATGGAGACACTTGCTGATATTGTGGAGGTTAAAACATGGGGCTTGGTAATGGTGTACTAAAGACAGCCCATACAGGTCATACACAGGGAAGAGGAAAGGGTTACTAAACCCACTTTATAAAAAAAAAAAAACTATCAATAAATGGTGTATTACATGCTGTTCACACTCACTCAGTCACTATGGAATTTGTTTTCTGTATTCTGCAAAAAATCTGATTGATTCTGCTGCTCTCTATCTCCCCCTTCTGTCCATGCCCCCAGTTCAGCTAGGGATTTTGCAGAGCAGTGTTGGCAGCTCTGCACATGCTCAGTATTCAGTGAGTTTCTATGCTGAGCATTTCCTCCCTATCACATCTGAGCAGACCATGTGACTATAGTCACACATGTGGGTGTATACACAGTGGTAAATGGCAGCCTACTACCTCCCTCCTCCTCCTCCATGCCCACTAACCAGCTAAACACAATAGGGGTGGGATATTACATCCTGATTGATGGAGGCTTCACCTCCCTCTTATTCTAAGACACAGCTTGAGGGGTGTGGCACAGCCTGTGACTGGCAATAATGCATCCACACCATGTTCATCCCAAAAATATTATATGATTTCAAATATATATTTGTATGACAATTTAAAACAGTTTATTGATATTTATTTTTTACTCTGTATTCCAAAGGCTGTTTTTCTTTTTTTACCTTGTGACCAGCAGCAGAGGACTAAAACCTCCTCCTACTTGTTTTCCTGCAGACAGGCTGGGAAAGATCTGGGTCATGTGACAGCTTTATACAGATTAGGAAAAAGGTTCTTAGATTTTATTGTATTTTTTTATTAAAATAATTACAGTGTCATCATGCATATACAGAAATATAAAGAGCAATCTAAATTAAACTGTGTCGACCGCCCGCTGTCGTTATACATTGGCTGTTTGAAGTGGAATATCGTTATGGCAGTAGCTAGCTGCCATAACCCTGGTATCCACTTCTTCAGCAGGTGGTCGGCTTTCAGATAAGAGTGGTCTCAGCTGCGGATTCGCAGCGAGATCACTTTTATCTGTGGCAGAAGAGGGCCCTCCTCCCACCGGGCTCCAGGGCCCTCCGCCGCTAATCAGAGCCGCCGGCAGCGGAAATCGGATCCTGTCCCCTCTCTGGTATGGAGCTAAGTGAGGGGAAGATGGCCCCCACCCGGCTCCATACCACTGCAGGACCGAAGCGACGTCAAAACGCCACTTCCGCCCATAGCTCTTAAAGGGACATTTTTATTTTATTTATTTTTTCAAACGACATTTTTTTTTTATTATTGCATTTTAGTGTAAATATGAGATCTGAGGTCTTTTTGACCCCAGATCTCATATTTAAGAGGTCCTGTCATGTTTTTTTTCTATTAAAAGGGATGTTTACATTCCTTCTAATAGGAATAAAAGTGACACAATTTTCTATTTTTTTTTAAAGAACAGTGTAAACATAAAAAATAAAATAAGAAAAAAATATAATTTTAACGTGCCCTGTCCCGCCGAGCTCGCGTGCAGAAGCAAACGCATACATGATTAGCGCCCGCATATCTAAATATATGGAGCATATGGTGTTCAAACCACACATGTGAGTTATCACTGCGATCTTTAGAGCGAGAGCAATAATTCTAGCCCTAGACCTCCTCTTTAACTCAAAACATGCAACCTGTAGAATTTTTTAAACATCGCCTATGGGGATTTTTACAAGTAAAAGTTTGTTGCCATTCCACGAGCGGGCGCAATTTTGAAGCGTGACATGTTGGGTATCAATTTACTCGGCGTAACATCTTCCTTCACAATATAAAAAAAAATTGGGCAAACTTGACTGTTGTCTTATCTTTTCATTCAAAAAAGTGTATTTTTTTTTTTTTTTTTTTTTAAAGTGCGCTTGTAAGACTGCTGCGCAAATACGGTGTGACAGAAAGTATTGCAACGACCACCATTTTATTTTCTCTAGGGTGTTAGAAAAAATATATAAAATGTTTGTAATTTTCTAGCAAAAAACCTGATTTTAACTTAATAAGGGTCACATCACATATAGTGGGAGGTTGGAGATGAGAGCAGGTTAATGTGCAGATCTGCAGAATAACAGAGGTGAGGGGTTAATATACAGGTCACAGAGAAGCAAGCAGATCTGATGTATAGGAGAAGAGAAGAGGGGGGGGGGGGGGGCAGTGAAAGAGTTATAAAAAAAAATTGTTATCCGCTGCAGTGATTTGTGTTTTACTCTGGAAGCAATGAAAGACTCATTCATTAGTTTCTCTTTCCTCCCCTTCTTCCATTGTAGGAGGAAAAGGCAGCCTCTGAGATCTAAACACTACATTGATTACACCTGTAATCACTGAGATTGGTTTCTCTATGACCAATTACAGCTATTCCATGGTACAGAGCCACTTGGATTGGCTCTGTACACCGTGTCTGTTAATGAAGCTGCCCGATGATGACAGACATTATTGGGCGTAATGGGTGCCTGACAGTAGTGATATTAAACCCAAAACCAAAAATGTATTATATTGCAGCTTACCAATCTTTCGATTGGCTGCATTTGTTTTCCTTTCCTTCAATTTTCTCTGTTTCCCCCTGGTGATCTGGCCAATAACACGCCTCCCATATTAGTGAGACACTTTGGAGGAAAGAGCACAGCAGACAACCGCACTGTCAGTCTGGGGGGAGGGGGGCCTTATGCCGCGTACACACGGTCGGACTTTCCGGCATACTTGGTCCGGCGGACCAGAGTGTGCCGGACAATCCGCCCGTGTGTGGGCGCCGGCGGACTTTTCCGGCGGACTTCTTCCGAAAAGCCCGCCGGACCTAGATTTGAAGCAAGTTTTAAATCTTTCCGTCGGACTCAGTTTCGGGCGGAAAGTCCGCTCGTGTGTGTGCTGGTCCGACGGAAAGCCCGCTCGTGTGTAGGCTGGTCCGACGGACCAGATACGACGCGAGGGCAGGGTATTGCATCTCGCGCTCGCTGCAATAGGAAAAACAAATTTTCCTATTGCGGCGAGCGCGGGGCATACCAGGCCCTTAGGTCTGGTATGGATTATAAAGGGAAGCCCCTACGTCGAAAAAGCGGCGTGGGGTCCCCCCTAAAATCCATACCAGACCCCGATCCGAGCACGCAGCCTGGCCGGTCAGGAAAGGGGGTGGGGACGAGCGAGCGCCCCCCCCCTCCTGAACCGTACCAGGCCGCATGCCCTCAACATGGGGGGGTGGGTGCTTTGGGGGAGGGGGGCGCCCTGCGGGCCCCCCCCACCTCAAAGCACCTTGTCCCCATGTTGATGAGGACAAGGGCCTCTTCCCGACAACCCTGGCCGTTGGTTGTCGGGGTCTGCGGGCGGGGGGCTTATCGGAATCTGGGAGACCCCTTTAATAAGGGGGCCCCCAGATCCCGGGCCCCCCACCCTATGTGAATGAGTATGGGGTACATGGTCCCCCTACCCCTTCACCTAGGGAAAAATTGTAAGTAATAAAACACACTACACAGGTTTTTAAAATATTTTATTAAACAGCTCCGGGGGTGGGGATCTTCCTCCGGCTTCGGGGGTCTTCTTCCGGCTTCGGGGGTCCCTCCGCTTCATCTTCTCCCGGCGTCCGGTTGGTTCTTCTCCGTGTGTTTCAGTTCTTCGGCCGGCTCCTCTGCTGTGTTCAGGTAGCTCTCTTGCCAGCAGAGGTCCGGACTTCTGAGCTGCTGGGCTTCTTCTCTTCTCTTCTCTTCTCTTCCCCCAGATGTTGACACGACGCTCTCTCCGGCTGGACTGGTCTCTGAGGGCTGCGTTGTGACTTATATAGGCGGAGACCCCGCCCCCATATGATGTCACAGTCCCTGGGCATGCTGGGACTGTGACGTTTTAGGGGGCGTGGTCGACCACGCCCCCTAAAACGTCACAGTCCCAGCATGCCCAGGGACTGTGACATCATATGGGGGCGGGGTCTCCGCCTATATAAGTCACAACGCAGCCCTCAGAGACCAGTCCAGCCGGAGAGAGCGTCGTGTCAACATCTGGAGGAAGAGAAGAAAAGAGAAGAGAAGCCAAGAAGCCCAGAAGTCCGGACCTCCGCTGGCAATAGAGCTACATGAAGACGGCGGAGGGGCCGGCCGAAGACCTGGGACACCGGGAGAAGAGGCCGGAGAGCGGAGAAGAACCAACCGGACGCCGGGAGAAGATGAAGCGGAGGGACCCCCGAAGCCGGAGGAAGATTCCCCCCCCCGGAGCTGTTTAATAAAATATTTTAAAAACCTGTGAAGTGTTTTATTACTTACACTTTTTTCCTAGGTAAATGGGTAGGGGTACCATGTACCCCATACTCATTTACATAGGGTGGGGGGCCGGGATCTGGGGGCCCCCTTATTAAAGGGGGCTCCCAGATTCCGATAAGCCCCCGCCCGCAGACCCCGACAACCAACGGCCAGGGTTGTCGGGAAGAGGCCCTTGTCCTCATCAACATGGGGACAAGGTGCTTTGGGGGGGGGGGCGCAGGGCGCCCCCCTCCCCCAAAGCACCCACCCCCATGTTGAGGGCATGCGGCCTGGTACGGTTCAGGAGGGGGGGGGGGCGCTCGCTCGTCCCCACCCCCTTTCCTGACCGGCCAGGCTGCGTGCTCAGATCGGGGTCTGGTATGGATCTTAGGGGGGACCCCACGCCGTTTTTTCGGCGTAGGGGCTTCCCTTTATAATCCATACCAGACCTAAGGGCCTGGTATGCCCCGCAACGGGGCTCGCAAGGTGTCAATCTCGCCGATAAAAGCGGCAAGATTGACATCCTTTGCTAGTCCCGTCGCACCTGAGTCACGTTCAAAATGAACGGACTTGGCCGTGTGTGGGCAAGTCCGTTCATTCTGAAAGTCCGCCGGAACTCCGGCAAAAGTCCGTCGGAAAGACGGGCGGACTTAGCCCGCCGGAAAGTCCCGGCGTGTGTGGGCAAGTCCGTCCGTTTTAAAGTCCGGCGCACCTGGCGGACAAAGTCCGTCGGAAAGTGTGCCGGACCAAGTAGGATAGAAAGTCCGACCGTGTGTACGCGGCATTAGATGTATTAGCAGATTTAGATACACTATTAATTGAAACCAAATGACAGCTCACACTTTCTAATCAGTTACAGCAGTTTTTTTTCCTTTTGGGATAAAATGTTTTACAAGAATAAATAAAAGCCGATGATTTTATACACCCCTGCCAGTGTTAAATGGTTTGTCTCATCCATTTAACCTGATATGTTCTGCTGGAGAGCTTGTGCTTTTGTAAAACAACAGATCTGCTGGCCAGATTACTAGATGAAAATAGAAGAAAGCCTAAAAAAGAAAACTAATGCAGCCATGGCATCTAAGAATTGGTAAACTGCAACATAATAAATGTTACCTTTTGAGAATAATACTGCTTTTGTGTAAGGCTGCATTCGCACTTCAGCCTTTTGAATCACGGGCAGATTTACCGCGTTTCTACCCGCGATTTGGAAGCGCCGATGCGTGACTGACAAAATCACAGGACTCACATTTGAGATGCCATTCATTTGAATGACACCTAAAATCTTGGTGCGGGTCTGCCGCGGTTGTTGCGTTAAGCACGTCGCCCAAAAGTAGCTCCTGAACTTTTCTTTGGGGTGACATGCTTGATGTAATGCGGGTTGCTGCGATTTGTCATTCACACTTTGGCGCTTTCAAATCGTGGGCAGAATCGTGGAAAATCTGCCCGCGATTCAAAACGTTGGAAGTGTGAATGCAGCCTAAATGTATGGATTCAAAGCCAAGTGGGTAGAAAGTAATAGTACCCAACTACCCTGGTTTCCCCGAAAATAAGACCTAGCGTGATTGTCGGTGATGGCTGCAATATAAGCCCTACCCCCCAAATAAGCCCTAGTTAAAGTCCTTGTAGGTCTTATTTTCAGGGTAGGGCTTATTTTCAGGGAAACAGGGTAGGGGTAATTTGGGGGGTAGGGCTTATATTGCAGCCATCACCGACAATCACGCTAGGTCTTATTTTCGGGGAAACAGGGCAGATCTGTACTATATAAAATACAAGCTAACCACTTACATTGCATAATAATACCACTTTAACATGTGCCATTTAAAAATTGCCCTGGGTGAAGAACTATTCACCTGTGTGTAAACGTACAGCGGTGGGTGAATGGTTAAGCAGTTAGTTGTTATACAGAGGAAGGAGAGTGAGAACCGCGAGGAGAGAGTATCTTGTTGTTTCTTTGCTCCCGGTTGTCACCGTCATGGATGTGTAGAGGAACACTGAATGTAAGAGACGTGATGTGTTTCAGCCTAAGGTCTCCGTCACATGCCATAAAGCACTGCCTGCCTCTGTGCTGGAGAAGAAGGATGACAAGGCAGCTGAAGGTGACAATGTAGGGAACATTTTGTGAATGATTTTTATTTTCCTTGTCCTTCACTAAGAAAATAGAAAGCCTTTCTTTCCAATGGCATAGGTCACCCCACTGAAAATCACTCATTTTTGCCAAATTATCATTTTTATTTTTTCACATTTTTTTATTTAGTATATGAGATTGACAGAAATAGGCAATCATAAGTAGATGAATTAATCCAACTATACATAAGATGGTATATAGAAGTCGGGTACAGAATACAATCTGTATATACACAACGTATCATCAATAACAAGGCCAGCTGGAGATGACAACATAAGCTGCTTGGTGAAACCTAACCATTTTCCTTTTGATTTTCGGCATTTGATTGGCAAGTAGGGATTAAAGTAGTTGTAAAGTCCCTTTTTTTTTTTTTTTTTTAAATAACAAACATGTTATACTTACCTGCCCTGTACAGTTGGTTTTGCACAAGGGAGCTCAGATCCTCCACTAGTCGTGTCCCTCTTTGGCTCTCCTGGCCCCTCCCTCTTCAGCTCTCCTGGCCCCTCCCTCTTCAGCTCTCCTGGCCCCTCCCTCTTCAGCTCTCCTGGCCCCTCCCTCCTGTCGAGTGCCCCCACAGCAAATAGCTTGCTATGGGGGCACCCGAGCCGAGCTGCGGCTCCTTGTGTCTATTCAGAAACGGAGCTGCCATATGGCCCCACCCCCTCTCTCTCCTGATGGGCTAAATGACTTGATTGACAGCCACGGAAGCCAATGGCGCTGCTGCTGTGTCTCAGCCAATCAGGAGGAAGAGTCCTGGATGGCTGAGGGACTTGTGGACATCGCTGGAGAGAGATGGGGCTCAAATATGTATTAGGGGGGGGCTGGGGAGGCTGCTGCAACACTGAAGTTTTTTTTTATCCTAATGTATAAAATGCATTAATTGATTGTAAAGCCCCATACACAGATTTTCTGCTGATTTTTGTCTTCAGATTTACCAAAACCATGTAGTGTAAGGGCCTGCTTGATTGCATACAAATTGAAACTCCTAAGGTTTGACCTCACATCATATGGCTTTGGTAAATCTGAAGGAAAAAAGCAGCAGAAAATCTGAGTGTGTATGGGGCTTAAGGGTTCGTTTTTTGTTTTTTTAAGTACCAAACATGTCATATTTACCTCCACTGTGCAGCTTGTTTTGCACAAGGGAGCCCCAAACCTCGTCTCCTGGGGTCCCCGGCGGCTCTCGTGGCTCCTCCCCGCATCAGATAACCCCCCTAGGAGAAGCCCGCGTCATTGGATTTGATTGACAGCAGCGGGAGCCAATGGCTGCACTGCTATCAATCTATCCAATCAGGACACGAGACACCAGCTGGTGTGCTCATTCCCGTCGCCCAAATTTCGGGGCTCAGGTAAGTATCAGGGGGGCTCGGGGGCGCTGCTGCATTAAAAAACGTTTTTCACCTTAATGCATAGAATGCATTAAGGTGAAAAACGGCGAAGGCTTACAACCCCTTTAAGATAAAAAACCTTCTGCCTTTACAACCCCTTTAAGGCTTGGTTCACACCTATGCAGTTTGCTTGTGACCTGTTTCTGCAGTGCGTTTTGCATTTTTGACGTGTTTTTTGATGAGTTTTGCATTTTTTTATGCTTTTATTTTATTTATTTTCTGGCTAATTTGTTGTTGGGCAGGTTAAAAAACGCAAATAGTGGCAAAATCTCTGCAAAATCACACTACATGCTTTTCTGCAGCTTCTCCATGGAAATCTTTTAAACCAAAAAGCACCGTTTTGCATTTATAAAGGTCTCTGACTCTTGGCAAAAATGCAGTAGCTAAAAAAAGCATAGATGTGACCGTGTCCCATAGGAAACCATGTTAAATAGACTGTAGTGTGCTTCTGCAAAAAACACAAGAAAAACGCATAGGTGCGAACAAGGCCTAAAGAAAGAAAGTTTGAGAAGGGGAAGGAAGAAAGGTTCCAGCCTGAGGAAGTGGTTGTAAACCTCAGACATGAAATACGAACAAAGCATATCCCTCCGTAGCATGTACTAGTCTGCATCCAGAGCACTAAATATCATTTCTGTCTGCTGCCTCCTTCCTCTGCTATCACCATGAATCCCTTCTGACAACTTTTCCTGACACCAAGAGAAAAATGGTGATGGGAGGGGCCTCCAGCTGATTGACAGCCTCAGCTGTGTTCCTGTGTGAAGAGGGGTATGTCCCTTCCCTCCAATCAGCTCTCAGAGCTCTCCCCTCACTGAGCTCTGCAGAGTGGAATTTTAGCTCTCCGCCCCCTTTTTTCCTGACAGCTCAGACAAGCTTTATAAAATTCTGCACTTTAAAATGGCTGTAGAGAAGAGAAGAATGCAGATAAACAGGTACAATTTACGTAGGAGGATTTGTTTCATCGCTGTGCATCACCCGAAGGCCAATCACCTCATTGGGTATGTGAGAGGGTTTACAACCACTTTAACCTCCTAATTGCATTGTTTGTATTGGGACCAGCATTTGATTTCTTCCTAGTAGAATCATTACCTAGGCCAGCCATGCATGGATTGAAATCCGGCTGGTTCAGCAGGGACTGGGCTAGCTGGTTGTACACAAGTCAGCCTATCGATTGATCGATGTACAGCCAAGCCTGTTAGGTTTTTTCCGAACGATCAGTGCTGCTGGCTAAAGCCGGCAACATTGATCATTATATTCTGCCAGTGGGGGAAGTCTCCCGCTGTTAAAGCACAGCAGCAGTGATTCCTTTATCCACATTGAATGTTGTGGATGGGGGAAACTGATCTTTTTTTCCTTTCCTTCGACCCGCTGGTTGAATGAAAAAAATGTAATGTAATTAATGTATTAATGATTAATGCTGCCTGAAGCCTCGTACACATTACTAGGTATTTTTTGTTTAGCCCAGTGGGTTGAACGAAAAAACAAACAAAAAGCTGACTGCTCAGGTCGCTGCCGCTGTACTAACAATCCGATGTTAGTGCAGCAATCTCCCCTGCTGAGCAATCACCTGCTCGCTGCAAAGACGGGGGATGGGGCTGGTACATTTGTAGCATGTTACACCCCGAATATGGATATAAAATGTTACAAAAGGTGAACTTCTCCTTTTATGGAAGTCGTCTCCAACAGCTTTAGGTCAAGATCATTTCAGTTCCCTAGCAAAAAAAAAAAAAAAGTAAATTTTCCCCCAAAACTATTCTATGAGCAAACTAAAATCATATTTCACTCACTAATGTTTCTTCCCAAAGCTGCAATTCTACAGGCAAGTGAATCATCCTCAAGTAGAGCATATCCCAATTTCCTGCATCTGGAAGACGCTGATCATCATCCTGGTCCTCAGGGAATTGCCCAAGTCCCTTTAGTATGGAGGAATCCGTTACTCACTGATGAGAGAGAGTGACTGGACTTCATTCAGATGAGAAGAGCGACTTCCTGTACATCCGAGGAATCATCTCCCTCCTGACCAGAGCATTCAACTAGTTCAGGGAAAAATTCCTAAACCAAAACTTAGACTTTCATTTAAACCCCACAGTACTGTAAGCAATGAATGTCCCATGCTTAAATCTGTAGATCGGTAGTATACGGATCATAGAGGGTCACTCATTCACCCTTGTATTCTTTTCACTGAATGCAAGGCGTTCTGTGGTTGGAGGGGGGAAGATTGTGACATCTGTCTGCCGTTCCTCAAACCACAGACAGCTTTGCATTCAAGTGGTTCTAAAGGCACTGGAGCTCTGGGCAGGAGAGGGGTGTGAGAAGCTTGCTCAGGCTATCAGCAGAGTGTTGAGAAGCTGAGGCAGCTGCCAATCAGGCATTGGGGTGGATCCCAACATTATTGTTGGGATCCTTCCAGAGTCTGGAGAGGTTCTATGATGTAAGCTGACATTGGACTTTAGCCCATTATTGGCCGATTCTGAGTCACTAAATAAGTGCACTCCTGTGACCCACATGAGAAGCTTTGGCCATACTTATTTTCAGTTTAATTCAATCGATGCCAACCCGTGCCCACCATGGATGCCAATCTGTGCCCATTAGAGAGGCCAATCTGTGCCCATTAGAGAGGCCAATCTGTGCCCATTAGAGAGGCCAATCTGTGCCCATTAGAGAGGCCAATCTGTGCCCATTAGAGAGGCCAATCTGTGCC
Organism: Lithobates septentrionalis; assembly: GCA_037952835.1. Taxonomy (NCBI): domain Eukaryota; kingdom Metazoa; phylum Chordata; class Amphibia; order Anura; family Ranidae; genus Lithobates; species Lithobates septentrionalis. Next base: position 154,564 of record JBBDGP010004815.1, on the reverse strand, counting down.
CATTAGAGAGGCCAATCTGTGCCCATTAGAGAGGCCAATCTGTGCCCATTAGAGAGGCCAATCTGTGCCCATTAGAGAGGCCAATCTGTGCCCATTAGAGAGGCCAATCTGTGCCCATTAGAGAGGCCAATCTGTGCCCATTAGAGAGGCCAATCTGTGCCCATTAGAGAGGCCAATCTGTGCCCATTAGAGAGGCCAATCTGTGCCCATTAGAGAGGCCAATCTGTGCCCATTAGAGAGGCCAATCTGTGCCCATTAGAGAGGCCAATCTGTGCCCATTAGAGAGGCCAATCTGTGCCCATTAGAGAGGCCAATCTGTGCCCATTAGAGAGGCCAATCTGTGCCCATTAGAGAGGCCAATCTGTGCCCATTAGAGAGGCCAATCTGTGCCCATTAGAGAGGCCAATCAGTGCCCATTAGAGAGGCCAATCAGTGCCCATTAGAGAGGCCAATCTGTGCCCATTAGAGAGGCCAATCTGTGCCCATTAGAGAGGCCAATCTGTCCCCATTAGAGAGGCCAATCTGTGCCCATTAGAGAGGCCAATCTGTGCCCATTAGAGAGGCCAATCTGTGCCCATTAGAGAGGCCAATCTGTGCCCATTAGAGAGGCCAATCTGTGCCTATTAGAGAGGCCAATCAGTGCCCATTAGAGAGGCCAATCAGTGCCCATTAGAGAGGCCAATCAGTGCCCATTAGAGAGGTCAATCAGTGCCCATTAGAGAGGTCAATCAGTGCCCATTAGAGAGGCCAATCTGTGCCCATTAGAGAGGCCAATCTGTGCCCATTAGAGAGGCAAATCTGTGCCCATCTGTGCCCATTAGAGAGGCAAATCTGTGCCCATTAGAGAGGCAAATCTGTGCCCATTAGAGAGGCAAATCTGTGCCCATTAGAGAGGCAAATCTGTGCCCATTAGAGAGGCAAATCTGTGCCCATTAGAGAGGCAAATCTGTGCCCATTGGAGAGGCAAATCTGTGCCCATCTGTGCCCATTAGAGAGGCAAATCTGTGCCCATTAGAGAGGCAAATCTGTGCCCATTAGAGAGGCAAATCTGTGCCCATCAGTAATGCCTGTCAGTGCCTGCCCATTAGTGCCGCCCATCAGTGCCGCCTATTGGTGCCTCATCATCAGTGCTGCATATTAGTGCCTCATCATCAGTGCCGCCCCTCCTCATTGCCCATCAGTGCTGCCTCATCAATGCTCGTCAGTGAAGGAGAAAACTTACTTATTTACAAAATTTTATAACAGAAACAGGACTTTCAGTCTCTTTATTTGTTTAGCAACAAATAAAAAACCCAGTAGTGATCAAATACCACCGAAAGAAAGCACTATTTGTGGGGAAAAAAAATGATAAAAAAATGTGTTTGGGTACAGTGTTGCATGACTGCACAATTGTCATTCAAAATTTGCCTGGGCAGGAAGAGGGTGAACGTATTGAAGTAGGTTTAACCACTTAAGTGCCAGAAGATTTTCCCTCTCAATGACCAGGATATTTTTTGCGATACAGCACTGCTTCCCTTTGACAACTGCGCGGTCGTGCGACGTTGTACCCAAACATTCTTTTTCCCCACAAATAGAGCTTTCTTTTGATGGTATTTGATCACCTCTGCAGTTTTGATTTTTTGCAAAAAAAGACAAATTTGGAAAAAGAAAGAAAAAAAAAAAAACACACCATAATTTTCACTTTTTGGTATAGTAAATAGCCACCAAAAAAACTGTATTTCTTCATTAGTTTAGGCCGATATGTATTATTCTACATATTTTTGGCAAAAAAAATAAAATAAAAATCGCAATAAGCGTATATTGATTGGTTTGCGCAAGTTATAGCGTCTACAAAATAGGGGATAGATTTATGGCATTTTTTTTTTTTACTAGTAATGGCGGTGATCAGCGTTTTTTAGCAGGACTGCGACATTGCGGCGGACAGATCGGACACACTAGACACTTTTTTAGGACCAGTGACATTTATACAGCGATCGGTGCTATGAAAAATGCATTGATTACTGTATAAATGACACTGGCAGGGAAGGGGTTAACACTAGGGGGTGATCAAGGTGTTAAACGTGTTCCCTGGGAGGTGTCTCTAACTGTGGGGGGAGGGGACTGACTGGGAGTACAGAGAGATCGCTGTTCCTAATCACTAGGAACAGACGATGACTCTGCACTTCCCTGTCAGAACCAGAGAGATGATCCCCATTGGCTGTCAGATCGGGGGATTAGGGGGGAGCGGGGGCCAGTCCATTCGTAACATGTTACGTTACGCTCGAAATATGGGAGTAATATTTTACGATATCGGTGAACTTATCCATTATGTAGAGTTTTTGGTGCTCAGATGCAGTGTAGTTCCACTTTAAAGTAATCCGGCAGATACAAATTGTACGTTTGTTTTAATTTCCTGATTTGTCAGATGATTGGATGGACAACCATATAAAACTTACCACAGATTGAATAAAGACCGAACAATACCGCAGGTCATCGGCGTAGACCGGAAACATGTCCAGAAACACAATGGGACATTAGAAAATACTGATTACAATATACATATGAATAGGGCCATCATGACCCGACATACACGACACCCACGCAGCACAGCTCCGGGGTTAATGGAGGAATACGGGAAAAAAGCAGCTATCCAGAGAACGCACAGCAGAGAGCTGTTTGAGATGCAAGTGGCTCCTTTCAGCAGACAGGGATTTCTCTCCAGTTTAATAACATCAGAGCTGTATAACAAAACGTCCATTAAGTGAGGAGCGTGAGGAGATGATGAATGATCTGTACGGAGCACTAGAACTGAATGCTGAGTATTCTCTGGTCGGTAAATAAATTCTGCTGCTGGCATTACCGGAAAATGAAAAGCCAAAGATGTTCTGCAACCAGGTACTACTTGAAGTTATTAGTCCTCTGGAAACTACCCAACAGCAAATAATCCTCTTCAATACCCTACATACCCCTCTCTCTTTAATTCCAGATATTAATCTACAGTCTAAGGTGGTGCAAGCCGTGTTCATCGAGGAAGGAAAACGCACCGTCATGACTCCAAAAGTTTGGAGGACTACATGTAAAGTCTCCTGCATCCCCTGCTCTCCAGCTACACCAATGTTACCTCCAATATAAACTATTCTTTGGTAAAAAAATGACTAAGATTAGCTTTGAACGTTCCTCCAGCTAGTTTGAGGTCATGTCCCCATGTTCTTGGCTTCATATTGAGAATCCTGCCCTCCTGAACCTTATTCACCCCCATGATGTATGGAAAGGTTTCAATCACATCTCACCTTCCCTTCTTACTGTACATATTAACCCCTAGGTGCCAACAGTAGGCAAACGTGTGGCCTCTCGGCAGGTGGGCCTTGGTGCCGAGAAACCGCATATTTGCGTACCAATTTGCAGACACAGTTGTGCCAAGAGCGCACGCACCGGCACAGTTACCGACAGCTAACGGAAAGCTCCCGATAGCTTCTTGCTATCGGGAGCTTTCCAATCATGTGATCGCTATGACAGCCAATCACAGCTGTCACATGGTCATATGTTCCGGCCTGCCTCCTGGAATCTGAAACCTCTTAAAGGGCTGGAAGGCGCTGGCGCAAAGGAGTTAAAGAGAAAGTTCACTCTGGGAAAAATATTTAAGACAACAGTTACAAATCCTGTAGCAGCTGAAATTAAATAAAATGACTCATCTATACAGCGATTCGTCACCATCCTTACCTGAGTCAGTTCTTTACTGGCCTTCAGGTTCCCGGTGCCGGCATCATAACTGTGGGCGGTTGGATGTGCTGCTTGCAGCTTCACAGTCGGCTGCCCGCCGTGCTGCCTTTTTTGTGAATGGTCCCTCAGTCTTCTGGGACCTGTGACGTGTCCCAGAAGGGTGCAGGAAGGGAGGGGGAGAGGAGAACCTCTGCTCAGCTCAGCTAGGCGATCCAAGTGGAAGTGAGATTGGGTACCTGTCAAAACTAGGTGCCCGCCCCCCCCAAAAAAATGACATATGGCAGAGGAGGAGGGCTTAAAGCGGAACTTCCCCTTTTGTTTTTTCCATCAGACCTTTCACCATTCTTGTTACCCATCTCAGGACTTTTTCTATTCTGTCAATATTTTTTTGTACGTGAGGTCTCCAGAACTGGACACAGCTTTCTAAATGAGGTCCAACTAAAGATCTATAAAGGGGAATCGGAACCTCCTTCCTCCTGCTGTTGATCCCTCCAGTGATAACTAAAGATCTATATAGAGGACACAGGACCTCCTTCCTTCTGCTGGTGATCCCTCCAGTGATAACTAAAGATCTATATAGAGGACACAAGACCTCCTTCCTTCTGCTGGTGATCCCTCCAGTGATAACTAAAGATCTATATAGAGGACACAAGACCTCCTTCCTTCTGCTGGTGATCCCTTTAATGGTAACTAAAGATCTATATAGGGGAATCAGGACCTCCTTCCTCCTACTGGTGATCCCTCTAATGGTAACTAAAGATCTATATAGGGGAATCAGGACCTACTTCCTCTTGCTGGTGATGCCACTAGTAATACACCCCAAAAATCTGTTTTCTATGGCAGGGATCCTCAAACTACGGCCCTCCAGCTGTTGCAGAACTACACATCCCATGAGGCATTGTAAAACTCTGACATTCACAGACATGACTAGGCATGACGGGAATTGTAGTTCCTGAACACCTGGAGGTCCGCAGTTTGAAGACCCCTGTTCTATGGCCAGTCTTCGACAGAAAGAAGGTTGGTCCGGTTTGTGCTACCTATAGCTCCGAACCATAAGAATAAATTAGTACACCTCATTGTTGAATTTTAAATCTTATCTGAACAGGTGTGCTATTGGCCAGATCACCACGTGAAAACAGTAAGGAAAAAGAGCCTAAAAAAAAAAAAAAAGAAAAAAGAAAACTGATGCAGCCACCACATCTATTGATTGGTAAGTTGCAATATAATACATTTTTAGTTTTTAGTTTTAGTACCACTTTAAATCTTAGTGCTATGGGCAAGTGTTCAATGATCAATTTTCTCAAATGAGCTAACCAGGGCTCTTTTCAGCCCAAGCCGTCTGTAGACATGGCCTCATCCTGCAGGGAAGAACTGTTAGCAGGTAATGACATACATCTGTCTTCTATGACAAGAACACAAGGGTAAAAAAGACATTGCATGCAGCTGAAAACAGCTGACTATGAAGAAAATAGATTCTGCACTTCAATGCACTTATATATAGGAGAAGAATATATTTGGCAAAGAAAACCTCTACAATAATTAAGTTGGTAAAATTAATGTATTCTCTCGCTTAATAAAAAACAACAAAGACATACTGCAATTTGTCAGTTCGTATATTCACAAACGTGCAAATGAGCATAAAAAAGGTCCGATGCGTCTTCACACACTTCTGAAAAGCTTGCAATCAACACCAGCCTGCAATTGAATCCGATTACCTGCAGTGCTGTGAAAAAGTATTTGCCCCCTCCCGGTTATTTTTTTGCATATTTCTCACACCTAAATGACTCAGATCATTAAACAAATTTTAATATTACACAAAGACATCTCGAGTAAATACAAAATGCAGTTTTTAAATGATTTGGTTTATTAAAGGAAGAAAGATGTCCAAACCTGCCTGGCCCTATGTGAAAAAGTTAACCCCCCCCCCCAGATCTGTTAAATCAGGAATGGACTGTAATTAACCACATTTTTTTTAAAGAGTTGAGTTACATTTCACTTGCCACACCCAGGTCTGATTATTGCCAGACCTGTTGAATCAAGAAATCACTTAAATAGAGGCTGTCTGACAAAGTAAAATGCTCTACATAATAAACACATCATGGCTCGATCTAAAGAAATTCAAGAACAGATGAGAAACAAAGTAATTGACATGTATCTGGAAAGGGTTACAAAGCCATTTCTAAGGCTTTGGGACTCCAGCAAACCATGGGGAGCAACATTATCCACAAATAGAGATAACTTGGAACAGTGGTGAATCTTCCCAGGAGTTGCCAGCCTACCAAAATTACTCCAAGAGCACGACGACTCGTCCTGGAAGTCATAAAAGAACCCAGAACAACATCTAAAGGACTGTAGGCCTCCTTTGCCTCAGGTAAAGTCAGTGTTCATGATTCAACAATAAATGGCATCCATGGGAGAGTACCAAGGCGAAAGCCACTGCTGACCAAAAAGAACTCAAAAGGCTCATCTCACGTTTGCCAAAAAACATCTGGATTATCCCCAAGACTTTTGGGCACATATTCTGCGGACTGATGATACAAAAATTGAACTTAACACAGCATTTGAAAAAAAGAGCATCATACCAACAGTCACACATGATGGTGGTAGCGTGATGGTCTGGGGCCACTATGCAGCTTCAGGACCTGGATGACTTGCCATAACTGATGTAACCATGAATTCTGCACCCTACCAGAAAATCCTGAACGAGGATGTCCGGCCATCAGTTCCTGACCTCAAGCTCAAGCGCACTTTGGTTATGCAGCAAGACAAAGATCCCAAACAAACTAGCAAGTCCACCTCTGAATGGCTAAAAAACAAAATGAAGGTTTTGGAGTGGCCTAGTCACAGTTCGGACCTAAATTTGATTGAGATGCCGTGGCCTGACCTTAAACAGGCCGTTCATGCTGGAAAACCCTCCAATTTGGCTAAATTAAAACAATTCTGCAAAGAAGAGTGGGCCAAAATCCCACCACAGCGATGTGAAAGACTCATTGCCAGTTATCGCAAACGCTTGAAGTTTCTGCTGCCAAGGGTGGGACAACCAGTTATTAGGTTTAGGGGGCAATTACATTTTTTACATAGGCCAGGCAGGTTTGGGCAGCATTTTACTTTAATAAAATAAATCATTTAAAAACTGCATTTTGTATTTATTCGGGTTATCTTCGTCTAATATTAACATTTGTTTGATGATCTGAATCATTTAAATAAAAAAATCAGGAAGGGGGCAAATATGTTTTCATAGCACTGTGCCTGGAAACTATCTACACCATATGGCTGGGTGCACATGGGTGATTTTTGCAAGTGCAACTAAAAATTGCCCTTGATTACTCATGATTAATTGTTGGTGATTACGACCAAGGCATTTGGATGCTATACTCCATGGTTCCACATATGTAGTGATTGCCAACTATTAATCACTAGTTGATCATGGACAATAACTGCTCTGGCAGAAATCACCCATGTGTATCCAGTCTTATAGGGCGTACACATGGTCGGACTTTGTTCGGACATTCCGACAACAAAATCCTAGGATTTTTTCCGATGGATGTTGGCTCAAACTTGTCTTGCATACACACGGTCACACAAAGTTGTCGGAAAATCCGATCATTCTGAACGCGGTGACGTAAAACACGTACGTCGGGACTATAAACGGGGCAGTGGCCAATAGCTTTCATCTCTTTATTTATTCTGAGCATGCGTGGCACTTTGTCCGTTGGATTTGTGTACACACGATCGGAATTTCCGACAACGGATTTTGTTGTCGGAAAATTTTATCTCCTGCTCTCCAACTTTGTGTGTCGGAAAATCCGATGGAAAATGTCCGATGGAGCCCACACACGGTCGGAATTTCCGACAACACGCTCCGATCGGACATTTTCCATCGGAAAATCCGACCGTGTGTACGGGGCATTAGTATTTTGTGAGAACCCATGGAACCTTTTCTAAGGAAGACTAATACGGACACATGAAGCATTGAGTGAAGAAGTGTGGTGAGGACCTGTGATGCTCTGCATTTAAATGGTCATTCCTCCCAAAATCTCAGTTACAGGGGATAACCAGAGTCACCCAATGACTTCTTATATATCTTGGCAACTCCAGCAGTATGATCTATCCACAAATAGTTCTCCACACATAAAATGCAAATTATAACTGGGCCGGTCTTTCCCTGAAAAAATCCATGAAAGAAAAATGCTTTTGCCACTCATTCAATCAGCGATTCATTAAAGGCCATTGCCGGGCTAAACAAATATGTTCCCCTGTAGTGGGGTCCCCCCCCCCCCGCCCCGAACTGCAATAGTTACATACTTGGTTATGTCTAGGAGACTTGGAAAAATACTTCTACTTTTCTGATCCTCCTTTTGCATACTGGCACTCTCCCTCTACTCCCTTATGTTTCAGTAGTGGAATGTCACTCGGCATCCTCACTTCCAATGCAAGAAAGGTGGGCTATGCATTGGTTTTGATGTTGTCAGAGGACCTGCAACTGCTGGGGCATAGGTGAGGGGAGGCTGCAGAGACAGCCTACCAGAGTGAAAGATCTGGCAAGTAAAAGTTCTTTTTGCAGTCCCCCAAGCCCTTAATGAGCACTGAAACCTTCCATCGCAGTGGCAGCACCACTGCAAGGTCACTTTTTTTTTTTTTTTTTTTTTGAGTTTGGTTTCAAAACCCACTCAGAATACTCACACAATAAAAGGTATGACTGTGTGCTGGGAGCTAAGGTCTTTACTTTTAAATAAAGGTTCCAAAGGTAGAAGGTTTTTTTACTTAAACCACCTCAATACAGGACACTTTCACCCCCTTCCTGCCCAGGCCATTCTTCAGCTTTCAGCGCTGTTGCACTTTGAATGACAATTGCGCGGTCATGCAACACTGTACCCAAATGAAATGTTATCATTTCGTCACACAAATAGAGCTTTCTTTTGGTGGTATTTAATCACTGCTGGGTTTTTTTATTTTTTACAAAGGAAAAAAGACCAAAAATGTTGAAGAAAAATTTTTTTTAAAAAGTTTCTTAGTTACAAAATTTACTGACAGAAACTAAGTAATTTTTATGCTTCACTGATGTGCACTGATGGGCGGCAGGGATAGGCAGCATGGATAGGCAGGCACTGATGGACACTAAAAGGCAACACTGACTGGCACCAGTAATTGGCATTGATTTGTGTCACTGATGGGCACCGATTGGTGGCACTGCTGTGGCTTTACTCACCACACACTGTCAGTGTGAGGCGATGAAAGCTTATTACAGGCACTTCTGCATTTACATGTGACCGGCTGTGATTGGACACAGCCAATGACATGGTTAAAGAGCCGCGTGAGTGGCTCTTTACAGAAATCGGGGTTGCGCCGTGTCCTAGCAACGCGTCGTGGGAGAGCGGCCGTTTGGGTGCGACGTCATATGATGTCCACCCAGAACAAGATCCGCACCCCATCCCTCCGTCATTTGACGGTGGGCGGGTGGCAGGTGGTTAAAGTGTTACTAAACCCACAACAGTAAAATCAGTCTGTAAATGAGTAAAGCATGCTTGTTATAGTCACCGTGGAACCAAAGGGGTTAATCCTCCACATTGTCTAAAAAGGCGGTTTGATCCAGTTTTCTTTGATTCACCCCTTCTTTTACTGTCCCTAATTCATTTGCTGACAGAAGAGAACCTTGGAGGCACTCTGCACATGCTCAGTTTTTTTTGGAGGGGTGCATGTGATCAGTACAGGGCCAATCAGCACTGTCCAGAGAGTCAGGGGTCATGCAGCCCCATAGGACAGTTAGAGGCGACTAAAAACTCCTTCTCCAAGCTTTAACCAGTGCTCGGCAAGAAATTGATAGAAGTCACAAGACTGCTATACACTGCTAATGAGAACAAGTATTTAGCCGTTTATAGTTACTAAAATAATTGCATTTCTATGTTCTGCGTACTGTGGGAGGCCAGATATAGTGAATGCAGGGTCCTGGGTTTAGTAACACTATAATGCATTTTCTGCATTAAGGAAAAAGACCTTGTGTGCAGCTACATCCACCCACCCCCCTTTTACTTACCTGAGCCCGATCTGGATCCAGCATTGTGCCCGAGAGCAGTAGCTCTCTCTCTCCTCACTGGAGATTGATGCAGCAGTGGGAGGCATTGGCTCCTGCTTCTGTCAATCATAGCTAGTGAGGAGAGACCAGGGGGGTGGGGTTGAGCCATTCTGTATGTGTGTCAATGGACACACATCGCACGGCTGGGGAGTGAGCCCACACGAGTTCCCCCAAATCAAGTGGCTTGCCATAAAGGCACCGTCAGGGGGGAGGTGCAAGGAGCACATGCCTGGTGAAGGGGTCTTGCAAGGCTCTGAAACATTGCTTCTGTAACTATGATGTTATTGCTGAATAAAGCTTTGGACTCATTCTGGAGATCCTTGGTGTTATGGTGACCGACTTTGAATGTCTTCAGTTTCCAGCCGGTGGTCGCTGCAGTACCCACTCACACTCAGAGCCAGGAACATGTATATTGGGAATACTGTGTGTGAGGAGCACCGGTGAGGGACCCGAAAAAGAGGAGAATCTGGGCTGCTCTGTGCAAAACCATTGCACAGAGCAGGTATGTATGACATGTTTATTACTATTATTTTTTATTCTTTTAGAATCACTTTAAAGTCAGTGATATTTAGTCCAGCTTGAGAGGCAAGATAACAGCCAGAGTCTTCATCTTTCCATTTGATCTGAAATCTGAATAATTAGTGAGTAATGAGTGGGCGACTTAACAAGAGAGAGCTTGGCTTGGAAGGATCCCAGGACCGTTCAGGGTTCAGGAGCTGGACATACAATCGCTCCATTCTTCAGCAGGAAGTAAAGCTGGGACAGGCTCACGGGGAGGTCAAGAGGAGAGGGAGTGGGAATCTGTACACTTTAATTTCTCAACGATGACTACATGGTGACCCGATCCTCCGGCAGGAATGTACTTTTCTCTGAACACGCTGTCATACTGGTGATGTCCACACCTTACTAATCTCTGAACAGAGATGTCTAAATTTAGTGGGAACCGACATGCTTTTCTTACAGAATTCAGAATGCAGCTCCAGTCTACAGGAGCCCTAAAGCTGGAATAGGTGTCCGAGGAATGTGGGGAAATTATGTCACAGGTTGTAAACACATCAAGACTCCAATGGGATAAATAAGTGCGGGACAGAATAAAAATACAGTTGGCGTCTCCGGATATAATACGTTACACTAGGAAGGGTGGATAGAACGGAAATATATCAAGTGTCAAACAATTATTAAATATATACAAAAAACATCTAAAGCTTCAGAGGACTTGTCTACCAACTCCCACGGAAACAAAAACTTTTACAGTTCCCAAAGGCAGAGGCATTTAGATATTAAATACTTCACAGAATAGAATCTGAAATCTATATTGGATTGAATCACCGGGTACATCTGCAAATAATTTCCCCCTTTTAACACTGACAAATTGTAAAATATAAAAAGAATGTGCCCCCCCCCCCCCCCCCCCCCCCAACAATACCAGCCTGGCACATAAAGCAGACAAGCATATATGACCATAGTAGAAGGGCCACATGTGTCTGGACCTTATGCTATGCCATAGGGCGTTCACACAGGGTGTGACGGGTGTACCTGGGCACTACCTAATCACCCTGTGCGTTGCAGATTGCCCTTGCTGCAAGACCCCAATCCCCCCCTTGCAGCACTGCAAGGCTTCCCTCCTCTTCTGTAGAACGCCATGGCAGATACAGTAGTTCAGGATGGATGGAGAGTGGAAGGGGCCAGTAAATATGTCATTTACCTGCCCCTTACTTTTCTAAATAAACACAATGAGTGACTGGTACCAATCACTCACAGTGTTCATTCATAACTGAGGCATTGTAAAGCACACAGCACTTCCCATTCATTCACTGTCCAGTGCAGTTGAGGCTGCAGAGAAGTGAACTGGGGAATCTCTAAGATGAGAGGGTTTGAGATTTGGGGTCCACACCCTAATGCAACAGGCTGTGCACACCTATGTGCTATGCTGATGCCGGCCTATACAAGGTGTGTCCAAAGTTCAGTGAATGGTATCAGAAAAACAAAGCTAGACGATACAAATTACCTTTATTGGCCTTCAAAATAATCGCCATTCTTCACATCAACTTTTGCCAATGTTCATAAAGCTTCTGGAAACTGTCAAAGGTCTCTTTAGGAATCGATCGCAGAACCCGTCACACATTCTTGGACTGCCAACCCCATCTGCAAAACGTGCGCCTTTCATGATGTTCTTCAGGTGGGGAAACAAAGTCCACAGGTGCCAGATGTGGAAAGTACAGTGGATGATCAAGAACAGGTGCGCCGCGCTGAGCCAAGAATTAGCATACACGGATCGCACAGCGCGATGGTTCGCAGAAAGGATGGATCGTGGTCACACATGGTAATCAAATCTCCAGAGGTTTCCATCTGTTTTGCTTTCTGTTCATCTGTCAGCTTGTGCGGCACAAACTGGGAACAGATCTTCCATTTACCCAAATCTTCGCAAAGGGTGCGCACTTGCTAATGCACAATTCCTCCGTCATCAATCGCAGGGTCAGTTGCCGATCTTGTGCCACCATTTGCCGCACTTGCTTGATCAGGTCTAGGGTTCTACTGGTCAATGGGCGATCCCAATGTGGCTCATCCTCAGTCCTTTCCTTCGCGAAAGCGTTTGAACCAGTTGTAAACACGTTTTCTGCTCACGACTTCCGTCCCGTACACTTGTACCAACATTTCATAAGTCTCTGTTGCAGTTTCCCCCAATTTGTAGCAGTATTTGATGTTCACTTGTTGCTCCTTACCTCTCACACCGATTACATTCAACTGCCCACAGCAGGTTTACCCCAATGGTCACGTGTACTTCCATGCCAAATGGCGCTTCTCGACGTGTCTCTGGATAGCCATGTGCACACACCTGGCCCATGTTGTCGTTGAGATATCAGACTATTCACCAAACTTTTTAGACACACCTCCTATGTTCTACAACACTGTGCAGATTGGTTTATATCTGTCTCTTCTTCCACACTCTGACAGACTGTATTTAGAGCCGTGCGTTGGTCCCACATGGGTGTACAAGCAGGGGTGTACAAGCAGGGGTGTACAAGCAGGGGTGTACAAGCAGGGGTGTACAAGCAGGGGTGTACAAGCAGGGGTGTACATGAAGATCTGTGAAGCCGCCTGCCTGTCACTTATCTCAACAGGCTAAATATTTGGACTATCTCGACCCTAAAACATAAAAATCCCAGGAGATTATGAAAACCCTCAAAATTGCCCCTATTTGGAAAGTGGTCACCCCAAGGTGATTACATTTTTTTTTTCCAATTATATTACGCTTAGCCTTTAATTCTTGCCCACTAAAGGCAAATGTAAACCTTCCATTGTTAGTGGATAAAGTTGAAAAGGATTGAAATTGAATTGTGTGCAATATCTAGATGCCTTAAAACACACCCAAAACCTCACCACCACCCAACCCCCAAAACAATCCCACAATTACTGGTGGTCACTGGCACTTTAAAACTCCCCTCATCCCTGTGATTGATGCTCATTCATTTAGTGAGAGGAAGGGGAGAGCTTAGCAATGTACACAGTACTATTCTGTTTACGTTGGTGATCACTGGGATTGGTCATCATTGTAATCACATGGTGTGTCATCTATGAGAATGGCAATTTAGCCTTCTTCTGCAGATTCCTGGGATACGGTCACATCACAGGAGGCATTAGTTCCCACCATTCACAGTCCATGTAAACAGGAATGGTGTCAGATCCCCATCTGTGTGGGATATTTGGGGACTGTGTGGGGAGCTGCAAGAACTGGGAAGAGACAGCCAACTCCCCATGATGTAAAAAAGGAACATGACGGTGTAGGACCAGGCTTGTAATAAGAGAGTGGTGCAAGAAAAAAGGACAATGCAGGATCCACTGGGTTTGAAAGTATATAATAACAGAATACAAAGAGCAAAGTAAGGGAGCAAAGGGCAGATATTTTCATTGGGATGGTGAAGTTCCTCTTTAACCCCTTGGAGCCAGTGCCTCTTGGCCCTTTAAGGGGTTTCAGATGCCGGGAGGTGGGGCTTATGATCATGTGACATCATAATTGGTTGTCACACGATTGGAAAGCTCCCAATTGCAGGTAGTGCTCGGGAGCTTTCCACGCGCTCTCTGCGTGGCTCTTTGTGTAATGTGGAATGCAAATATGCAGCCGCTCTGTGCCAAGGCCCACCCGCTGAGAGCCCGCATATTTGTGTGCCATCGACGCACACGTAGGTAAGAATTAAAGTGATTGTAAAGTCTCTTTTTTTTTCTATAAAAATAACAAACATGTTATACTTACCTCCTCTATGCAGTGGATTTGCACAGAGCAGCCCGGATGCTCCTCTGTGCTCCTGGCCCCTCCCTCCTGGCCCCTCCCTCCTGTTGCAAACCCCCACAGCAAGCAGCTTGCAACGGGGGCACCCGAGCCGCAGCTCCCTAGGTCCATTTAGACATAGAGCTGTGGCCCAGGCCCGCCCCCTCTCTCTCCTGATTAGCTAACTGACTTTGATTCACAGCAGTGGGAGCCCATTCGCACCTCTGCTGTGTCTCAGCCAGACAGGAGGGACAGTCTTGGATGGCCGAGACAGTCGTGGACATCACTGGACAGAGATGGGGCTCAGGTAAGTATTAGGGAGGCTGAGGGGGGCTTCTGCACACAGAAGGTTTTTTATCTTAATGCAAAGAATACATTAAAGGAGAAGTAAAGCTAATGCTCGTTTGGCTGTACTTCTCCTATAGATCACAGGAGTGCAGTTCGTTTTGCACTCCTGTGACCCGTTTTTCAGCAGAGAGCGGGCTGAAGTCCGCTCTCTGCTGACGTCAGAGAAGTCGGTCCAGGAACCTTGTCATTGTGACAATGGAAGTCTGGATCTGCCAGGTGCCTGGACCGACACCCAGCTCATCCTCCCAGCGAGCCGTTGGGAGCCTGAGCCGGCTGCCCCCGCCCCCTCCACAGCCCAACGCTCCAATGAGTGAGGAGGGAGCAGAGTGGAGAGCTGTAAAAGGCAGTCTGCAGCTCTCTGCTCGGGGAGCTTTCAGAACCGTGCCATCGGCTGTGTTTGTTCGCTCGGTTCTCTGTGTAGAGGCGACGGAGAGCAGATGCAGCATCAAACCAATGCTGCATCCACCCAAGTATAAATCTGCAAAAAAGCTCAAACCCATACTTCTCTTTTAAGATAAAAAACCTTCCGACTTTACAACCCCTTTAAACCTCTGAAAGTTTATTTTTGGCGTCTGTGTCCCATTGGGCAGATTTCTCTTAACTTCCTGATTTCTTTTGTTCAGCCTATGGACTGAATAAAAGAAATCTAACCGATTTCTTCGCATGACATGTGAAATTCTTATGTTAGTCAATGAGAGCTGTCTAAATTGGCACTGCTGATGTCGCTCCAAAAAGGTTCCTGTACCACAAGGCAATTTCCATCCCACTACTGCCCATAGACTTTAATGGTCTCGGAGTCGGATCCTCATCTATATTGATGCGATTTGGATCCAACATTACAGGAAGATTTCCCAGGCAGTGCACGGCATCTTCCTGTATGCCGTTATCTCTGCATACCTGCACAAGATAAAGTCGCTTCAAAGTAGTACTCAAGTCGCATCAAGTGGCCAGGAAGTGGCCTGGCAAAGTCGCAGGACTTTCAGGTCACAGTATTGTAAACTGAGCCTTAATGCTTCCATACAACATACTTTGCTTCTACAATCACTTTAATTTGTTAAATAGCAAAACAGATCTAAACAGCTCAGCTATTAAAACAAAACACGTATTTGTTCAGGTTGGAGTTCTGTTGCAGATAAGTGAAACAATAACAAGCCATGAATACTAAAACTGAATTCCACTGTTGATGGAGAAGATAATTCCGGTCAAGCTGTACATCAAACATTACAAAGAAATGAGGAGGTACGTGGATACATACTGTACCAGCAGACAAAGGGAACCATATCAAGAAGGTGAATGATACCGGGTTCTGGAAGCAAAGCACCAGAGAATAAACAGGCAGGACCTACGTCTCTTTTCTGAGCTCCATCACATTATGATAACAGACACACAGGGCTCTTGCTTACAGTAACAAGGGTGGAATCAACAGAACAGGGCACAGACTGCTGAATCAGTGTTTTGTGGCCTGTAATTAAGCAACCAAACACCACAAACATGCCGGCCTATAGACAAAAGGAACCAAAACGTATTATGATATCAGTCATTTTCTAAAACGGGCCTCCCGAACACACACATGCACACTGTAATTGAAGCGATGCGTTAGAAAAGTGGAAGGAAAAAAGTTATGTTTGTTACCCTAAAAAAATGGCTCCTGTTCCCTTACAGCATGAATAACAGTGCTTGTGTTGTGTAATTTTGCCCTCTGTATCACCTAAAAAACCTGGCTGATCCTGCCTGGTTCTGCCCTCCCCTCTGTAAACTGACCACAGTTTATAATGGCTGCTGAGCCCTGACACTGTGGTCAGTTTACGTGCCTCCGCCATCTGCAGCTCTTCTGTCTCTCCCAGTCCTCTCCCCCCCCCCCTCCCCTATCAGCTCCATCCACTCCCAAGCCCTCCCCTCCTGCTGCTATCAAAACTATAGTACAATGATGACATCCCCTCTGTAAAATAAAATGATGTGTCCCAGTGTCTGAGCTATATAAAAAATTTTGCCGATTTCTACCTCATCTCAGATCAACAACCGGCGCTCACGTGACCGCTCGGTTCTCCTCCCGGCTGAAGTCAGTGGGAGTTCTAGGCCCCTCCCACTGTAGCTGTCAGACTGGTAGAGGAGAGAGCCGAGGAGTCACGTGAGCGCCGGGAGATGCTCTGAAAGAAGGTAGAAATACGTATATTTTTTATATAGCACAGACACTGGGACATATAATGTTACTGAACAGAGACGACTGTATGTTTATACTAAGGATGAGCTCAGGCGTGTTTGCAAACAGCACGTGCAGAGCCCGCCAGGAAGTCGGCACTGCACAGCGCTAATCACAAGCAGTGAGACATTGACCCGATGCGCAGCTGCAGAGATCGGGAAATGTCCCACTGCTTGTGATTAGCACAGTGTAGTGCCGACTTCCTGGCGGGCTTTGCACGTCCTGTTTGCAAACACGCCTGAGCTCATCCTTAGTTTATACTATAGTGGCTTAACAACCACTTTAAAGTGATTGTAAAGGTTTGTTTTTGTTTTTTTTTTAAATAACAAACATGTTATACTTACCTCCTCTGTGCAATGGTTTTGCACAGAGCGGCCCAAATCCCCCACTTCTGGGGTCATCGGGCGGCGCTCCTGGTTCCTCCTCTTTTCTAGTGCCCCCACGGAGAGCCAGTTTCCATGGGGGGCCACAGCTCCTCCTCCACATCGAGCGCCCCCATGAAGAGCCGCATTCCATGGGGGCACTCATGACGGCGCACTCCTGAGTCCAGCTGCTGCATCCATTGACACAGACAGCAGGACTCAGCCCTGGCTCACTAGATGTGATTGACAGCAGTGGGAGCCAATGGCTCCTGCTGCCATCAACCTATCCAATGAGGATCCCGAGACAGCGGCTGGAAAGATCAGGTTCAGGTAAGAAAAAGGGGAGCTCTGGGCGGCAGCTGCACCACAAAAGGTTTTTCACCTTAATGTATAGAATGCATTAGGGTGAAAAACCTTGGGACTTTATAACCCCTTTAAGGCCTGCATACATGGTGAGAATATCGGACAAAAATAAACACATTTGGTCCGCTAATATATTCAGTAGTACACAGCTTTCGAGAGCCGATCACGACAGTTCATGCGAAAATATCCGAAGGGACAAACGCGCATCTTTGTCTCATAAGATAACAGAACAAACATTTTTTGTGTAATTAGTATGGTATTTGTACAAAAAAAATCATGTGACCAAGACCACGCATGCTCGGAAATGAATGAATGCATTACAATACAATAGTAGTATTGTGTCATGAGAATTTTTTATAACTTTAGTAATCTCTTCATTTTTGATATGAGGCTAGCATGCAAAAACAAAACATTTATCCAGGCACACCAGGCTTTAGGCTGGTCATATCCACAAAGATTTTTTTTCTTTTTGATCAGACTGTGGGTTGAACAAAAAAACAGTGGCTGCATCCGATTAGATTTTTCACCTTACAATTTCCTAACTGGTTCCATTTTTTTAACCGCTTCAATACCAGACAGACACTTTCACCCCCTTCCTGACCAGGCCAATTTTCAGCACTGTCACACTTTGAATGACAATTGCTCGGTCCATGCAACACTGTACACAAATTACATTTTTATTTTTGTCACAAATAGAGCTTTTGGTGGTTTTTAATCATCACTGGTTTTTTTTTATTCTTTGCTAAACAAACGGAAAAAACGGTTTCCATTAGAAAATTTTGCAAATAAGTCATTTTTCTTTTTCACCGACGGGCACTGGTGAGGCAGTACCGATATGGCGCCAATGATAAGCTGCACTAATGGGGCTTCACTGATAATCAGGACACTGGTGATCAGTGCCCTAATATCAGTGTAAATGTGCCGTGCCAGCCTTGCTGGTTATCAGCTCTCCTTTCCTCACACAGTGACCGCGCATGAGGAAAGGAATGCCGATAACTGGTAAGTTTGTTTACATGTGATCAGCTGTGACTGGACACAGTTGATCACATGGTAAAGGGCTGCTGTAATTGGCCCTTTACCTTGATCTGTGATCAGCTGTGTCCAATGGACACAGCAGTCACAGAGGGTGTCTGATGCACACCCCAGGTGTGTTCTAGGACGTTGTCCATGGACGCCCTCCCAGAACAAAAGAGCTGCACTGTAGCGGTCTTTCGGCTACAGGGCAGTACTGAGGTGGTAAATCAAAGGTTGGTGGGCAGGAGACTGCAGACAGTACCACACACAAATTTTGGCCAGTTCATCAGGACGCAGCCAAAATTCGCTCAGCATATGCCCATCTTAAGGGCTCATTCAGACTAGGAACTGCATGTGAATTGCACAGGGCTGTGCTACGTGTTCCTGTGCGATTCCAATGCAGTTCTGTCCAGTGCGATTTCAGCCCATTCAAAATGAATGAGCTCAATTTGCACTGCACCAAAAGTATTTTATGCACTACTTTTGGAAACACATGGCAACCGGATCGCATGATACATTTGTGCCATGCGATCCAATGCAGGCAAACACACAGTTTGCGCGACCTGCTTTAGAGGCGTCATAACTTTGCACCGATACCCGTCTGCAGATGGCAGGGGCAGTGTGATCTGATTGCAGTGCGAGAAACCGGCACGGAATACAGGTTTCCCGCACAGCAATCTACTGTGAATAGGCCAGAGGACTGCATTATAAGAGGAATTTGCATGCTTCCCCAGACCTGGAAGTGTCAGGGGTGCAGAGCGACCGCAAGTATAAGTCAGTGGATGGGCTTTCAAAACAAAAAATAGTGCTGTGTTGTTAAATGAACACTAAGAGAGTAACTACTGGTGTACAGATGAGACTAGGAACAATGCAATGTAGAAGCACCAAGTGCATCTACATAAATAACAATAAAGTGCAAAATGAGCAAATATATCACAGTGTACTGTGCAAATCACATAAAAAAATCTTGATATGAACATATAATCAAGTATTAAAAAGTCCTCTGAAAACTATCACTTTTCAGAGGACTTTTTAATATTTGATATGTTCATATGAAGATTGTTTATGGGATTTGCACAGTACACTGTGATATATTTGCTCATTTTGCACTTTATTGATATTGTTTATGTAGATGCACTTGGTGCTTCTACAATGTATAGTTCCTAGTCTCATCTGTACACCAGTAGTTACTCTCTTAGGGGGTTATTTACGAAAGGCAAATCCACTTTGCACTGTAAGTGCACTCTGAAGTGCAGTCGCTCCAAATCTAAGGGGTAGATCTGAAATAAGGGGAAGCTCTGCTGATTTTATCATCCACTCATGTGCAAGCTAAAATGCTGTTTTTTATTTTCCTTGCATGTCCCCCTCGGATCTACAGCGACTTTACTTCCAAGTGCACTTTCAATGTAAAGTGGATTTTCCTATAGTAAATAACCTCCTTAGTGTTCATTTAACAGTGCAGCACTGTTTTTTGTTTTGATTTTCTCTTGCGGTTATGGAGTAACCTTCCAGTGCATTGCAGCACTTATAACCCCACCCCCCCCTCCGTCCTTTTTCCTAGCAGCGCAGGAATATCTACCATACATTTCAGTGGATGGGCTTTAAAACCAAAATTTGTCACTTCGTCCCCAACGGGTAAAGTGTGAGTCTCTCTTTACGGAGCCAGGGAACTGTTAAGCAGATGCAGTGCCATGTTTGGACACAACAAAACGGTAATATGCAAAATGCAGAATTGCTTTAGGCTGTCTAGCCTCATGGAAATGCGTGGGTAAAGCTAGAGAATAAAAATGTTCAAAGAATAACTGTACCTTTGTGATAAAAATACAAAACAATTTGCATTGCTTCCTATAGCTGCTTGATCCAATGCCAGCAGCCCCACGATCATCATTCTGTATACAGCAAGGAGGCGTTTTGAAAAAGTCTGGAAGTATAGATGATGTAGTAGAGTGGGGGAGAGACTGACTGCATAATATATAGAATTATGCATAGAGAAACGTTATCAGCCATAGAAGGAAATGTAAATTGTCAATATTACTGGTGACCCTATTACTGCTTCCCAAGGACAGCAGGAACAAGGAAAAGGGTAGAAGGTTACCTTTAAGAACTTGCTTGATTTTTATGGATATATTTATTTTAAACTATCTAAAGTGTGTCTGATTGTACTTGCTGAATGCTTGTATGTTTTTTTGAAACCAAGTACTGAAGGTAGGGACAGAGAGGAAACTAAAATTTTCAGAAAGTCAACAATGGCAGCCCCCATATTCCTGTCTGTACAGGTTTTCTTTATCCGCTTTAGGACTGCCCACCCTGGATTTTACTGCGGATGGGCAGATCCTACAGTGTGATGTACCTATACGTTGCCGACTTCTTCTGGGTTCAGGGCGTGCACGATTCACGATGATTCATGGCCAGGACCTGCTGAGCCCAATCACATCCCAGAGTCCTGTGATGACAAACAACACAGGGCTCTGCACGGAGGGAACAATCTCTTTGTTTCTTCTCCCTGCAAAGCAGGGAGAAGGAACAAATAGATTTTTAGTAAAAAGCAGCACATAATACACACATTTAGGCCAGGTTCACATATGCTGCGGTTCACACCATGGGGTCCGGTGCGTCTCTGTTCACCGATTCAGGTACGAATCAGGTCCAAATTTTTGCCTGAATTTGCACCTGAATCAGAGCCAAAAGACACATAGGACCCTTTTTAAATATAAAGTTTATTAAACTCCATACAAGGGCGGGGAAACCCCCAATACTGACAGTTACATTTGAGAAAGAAATCATGTTACAATTGAAATGCATATAGAAGAGGTGTACAGTGCAAGGCATTACAGGTTTAATAACATAGAGTTCACAGACATATGCCTCGCCAACTATTAGGGTATGTTCTGAGGTAATCCACATCTCGTTATGGGGATGCCTATGAATGGTGTTCCTCGCCCGACTTTCCACTTTACTTTAAAAAGAAAGAAGGAGAAAAGGAAGAGAAGCTAAGGTACCTATAAGGTAGTTAGGGGAAAAGAAAAAACGAAAAGGAGAAACAGAGATAAGCGGGAAGAAAATATGAGGGGGGGGGGAAAAAGGGGGAGAGAAGGTGTAAGGAGTGGGGGGAAGAAGGGAGAGGGGGGGGGGAGGGGGGAGGAAGACACGGCGGTGGGCGGGTGCTTACGCCATACCAGGCCAGGGGGGCGCAGTCCGTTCAGTTAGGACAAGAGACGCTGACCCTCATCAGAAAATATAAACATATTCCAATTATCCCAAGTCTGCTTAAACATCTCTTGCTTGTGTTGTGCCGTCAGTATCAAATCCTCCATCTGCTTAATTTCCTCCACTCTTTTAAGCCAGAGTTTTATGGAAGGAGGGAGGGTCCGCTTCCAAAAATAGGACCCTTTTTAAATGCATACCATGAACACCCCCAGAGCTGTGTGAACCAGCTCCATTGAGAGACGGTCACAATCTCCTGTCATGCAAATTGGATGCAGGGATTTTCTTTCACTCTCAGTGAAAATGGTAAACAGGACAAATAGAGGGTGAAGCTGCCTAACAGGGGGCACAAGCAGCAGTAAAAACTCACAGGTGTTCCAATTCCTCTTTCTCTCTCTCTCTCTCTCTCTATATATATATAGTGTGTGTGTGTGTTTGGCTTTAGCTACACTTTAGCATCTACACAAGCAGATTTTTTTTTTTCTGTCACTCATTAGGCGGGCCCTTGCTGAGCGATGATTCTTTTCTTCCTTCCTCAGGAAACCAAGAATCGATTCTATCACAAGTCTGGCTGTGCACTGTAGCAGATGTGTATAAATCACTACAGGTGTGTTGGGTAGAATTATAAATCTTTTATCAGGTAAGATAGTAAAAGCTATATATATATTTAGAAAAATTATGTTTAGACTAAAACCTAAGTGGTCATACAAGGCAACAAAAAAGACATTCTTTTTAAACACTTATAGTGAGAAACAAAGAATTTTTAGGTAACAAGGTATTTACCAGCATTGACTTTTAGATTTTTTCCTTCATGCATTCCAAATGTTGCCTCATATTTAGACATTTATCGAAAGATATCTTATTTGGACATTTATTGGAAGATCTCATATTTGGACATCGGAAGATCTCATATTTGGACATTTATCGAAAGATCTCTGATTTGGACATTTATCGGAAGATCTCATATTTGGACATTAATCGGAAGATCTCTTATTTGGACATTAATCGGAAGATCTCTTATTTGGACATTAATCGGAAGATCTCTTATTTGGACATTAATCGGAAGATCTCTTATTTGGACATTAATCGGAAGATCTCTTATTTGGACATTAATCGGAAGATCTCTTATTTGGACATTAATCGGAAGATCTCTTATTTGGACATTAATCGGAAGATCTCATATTTGGACATTAATCGGAAGATCTCTTATTTGGACATTAATCGGAAGATCTCTTATTTGGACATTAATCGGAAGATCTCTTATTTGGACATTAATCGGAAGATCTCTTATTTGGACATTAATCGGAAGATCTCTTATTTGGACATTAATCGGAAGATCTCTTATTTGGACATTAATCGGAAGATCTCTTATTTGGACATTTATCGGAAGATCTCAGCTGTTGATCTCCCCCCCCCCCCCCCCCAAAAAAAAAAAACCTTGAGGCCAAATGTCCAAGTAAAGCAAAACATGAATGCAAATGGACACTGGTCATTCCAAAATCCCAGAACAACTGTTCTTTTACTTATTACAAAAAAGTGCTCCACAGGAAAATGGTGACATGATACCAGAGCCGTAAAAAGCTAAACTTATCCCATAACTAGTTCTATCCATGGTGGTCCCGATGCTCGAGCCCGGGTCAAGCTAGCAGTTGCTCTGTAACTGCATGACTACCGGACAAGCCTTCAACTTGTAAAAATAAAGATACTGTAGCCACACCATCAGTGTTCGCTTTGTTAAAAAGAGAGAGTGAGGATATATTATTGAATAATAACTGATTGAATACTATGTAATGTAAAGATATAATTCTGCAGCGCTTATTTCAGTACATGGGAGACTAGGTAATAGGTATCTTAGCGGCGTATGTTAACCTGTATATCTGTAAGATTCATAGCAAACTAAGGCTAAAAATCCTTGAGCAACTTTTACATGCGCAACCAAAATAATCAATGCAATCATGTTTGATCATTATTGTGATATGACTGAGCAGAATCATGTACCTTTTGTTTATTTGTTAAAAAAGGAGGGGCACTGTTAGGTGAACCTTGAACTATAACTATACCATCTCCTTACACTCCCCTTTCCTGTGTTTTTTTTTTTGGACTGGACCATCCCCGACAGTATTTAGAGGTGGCAGAGGGGCCTCTATTGGAGACACCATTGATGCTTTTGCCTCATGTTACTGTATTAAAGTGAAAGTAAACCCTCCTATTGGTTTCAGCCAAGGAGGCTGCCATCTTGGCCTCTGTTTGATCTTCATTCAACTGCCATGATGCTGCAATCAGTTATGACATCAGCCATTAACGTGTCGGGAATGTAACTGTTTTTTTTTAAACAATGGGTTAACTTCTGCTTGAATAGTGATACTTGTTAGGCTGAATTGCTCTTAGACACCACCAGCTTCTATCTCAGGTTCTCAGGTTGGTCCCCATGTCTTGTCGACACCATCTATGTTGTTTTTTGCTCCTAATATGTTTTTGTATTACTCTTCCTTATTTTTTGCATTATACGTAAACCTATGTAGGGCTTTAAACTGTGTGCTTACCCTCTAGGCTTAGCGCCATATATCGGCGCATGTAATTGTTTTCTGAAAAAAACAAAATGATGAGTAAAAATGTGAGGGGGAGGGGTGAAATATTCAACATATTTTATATACTTAGCATTAAAGTGACACTAAACTCTAGTTAGAAAAATATTATATTCAAGTATGTATTCTTTAACGTTCCCTCTATTGCTCCCAGCCGCCTCTTTTTTTTTTTGCTGCAGTGATCCAACCTCCTGTTAGAGGGTGGCTTTGTTCATTCTCCATGGTCCCACTGTAGGAACATAGTCACCCTCTCTTGCTGGCTCTTGAGATGGTCTATAGCAGTAGTCTCCAAACTGCGGCCCTTTGCTTGCCTTTATCCAGCCCTTGGGACACTATTCTTCCCACTAACACCAACGATAAAGCATTATTCCTCTCACTGACACCAAGGATACAACACCAACGATGGAGTACTGTTCCTTCCACTGACACCAACAATGGGACACTATTCTTCCCACTAATACCAATGATGGGGACACTATTCCTCCTCCTAACCATAGGGTGCTGTGTATTTTTTTTTTTTTTTTTAACTCCCACCAATCACCAAGCCTAAGGCATTACCTGCCTCCTCTGGCCACAGTCTGGCCCCACTAAAGTCTGAAGGAAATTAGTAAACTGGCCCTTTGTGTACAAAGATTGGAGACCCCAGGACTAAAGGATTTGTAGCTTGCAAAGAGCAAGAAAACAGAAAACCACAGTAACAAACTATTTTATTAAAAAAAAAATTAAAAGGGGTTACAGGGCCATTAGGCAGTGGATGTGTATGGATACTTTTTGGAAAATAAGGATATTGTTTAGTGCAGGGGTCTCCAAAACTTTCTAAACAAAGGGCCAGTTTATTATTCTTCAGACTTTGGAGGGGGTGGACTATGGCCAGTGGGAGTAGAAAATGCCCCATCGTTGGTGCTAGTGGGAGGACTAGTGCTCCATTATTGGTGTTTGTGGAACGAATAGTGCCCCATCATTGGGTGTCAGTGGGAGGAGTTGTGCTCCAAGAGCCAAATAAAAGCAAGCAAAGGGCCGCATCTAGCCCCTGATGCCGCTGTTTGGAGACCACTGGTTAAGTGTCCCTTTAATAAAGAAGAAACTATATGTGCCTCATTGCGCAGGTCCAAACCTTTTAGCATCAAGGTGAAAGCACCAAAGGATTTGAATTATTTGCTTCCCAGATCACTCTTATAGGGCGTACACACGGTCGGACTTTGTTCGGACATTCCGACAACAAAATCCTAGGATTTTTACCGACGCATGTTGGCTCAAACTTGTCTTGCATACACACGGTCACACAAAGTTGTCGGAAAATCCGATCGTTCTAAACGCGGTGATGTAAAACACGTACGTCGGGACTATAAACGGGGCAGTGGCCAATAGCTTTGATCTCTTCATTTATTCTGAGCATGCGTGGCACTTTGTCCGTCAGATTTGTGTACACACGATCGGAATTTCCGACAACGGATTTTGTTGTCGGAAAATTTTATCTCCTGCTCTCCAACTTTGTGTGTCGGAAAATCCGATGGAAAATGTCCGATGGAGCCCACACGCGGTTGGAATTTCCGACAACACGCTCCGATCGGACATTGTCCATCGGAAAATCCGACCGTGTGTACGGGGCATTACAGCTCCAAGTCCACAAATCTTTAAGGCCTTATAACTCTATTACACATTATCCTACCATATTATTATACATCGTCTTGCCTCAGCCACAAATGCAGATTCGGGAGATATTTAATATTTGTTTGCACAAAGGTTAAATCCTGTATCACATGACTCTCAATGCTAATTCACAGGGCAAGGAAAGCAAGTCATAAGGTATCACAGGATTAATTCAAGATCTAACCGTTGGTACAAGGTGGTGCTTATCCCGGCCAACACTGCAGAAGTCCTTCAACCAGGAGAAAGGGGAGTCATTGTCCTAGAGGTCCCAGTGCATGGCAATACTAGCACAATTAGCTTGTAAACTCCAGTATTTATGGATGTAAAGTACATGTAGTAGAACCTGCTGGTATCATAAGGATTTCGAAACTTTAAAACCTCTGGGGAAAAGAGGGTTAAACCCGCCAGAATCCAAGGACTGCAAGCTACTGATTACATATAAACTACAGGGAGACAGAGAAGGAAAAACCAGCTCAACCTGTTGCAGGCGGGGCGGCACACAACTGAAATATATTTTCAGTCTCGGCACACGGAGTGTAAACACCGGCCTGTAGGAGGGAGGCTGAGGTGAGTGGAAGGTTAGAAAAATATATATACACAGCATTCCTGGCTCCTCCCAACACCTGCAAAGCAGCCTTTTCCTGTCCCAAGGTCACCGCGCTAAAGCCGGTTTACCTGCCGACTCTGCCAAGGTGATACTACTTGCCTAACCCAAGTAAAACAAAACCTAAATTGACAGAGCAACTTCAATACTGAGTTGGCCCAACCTTTGCAGCTATAACAGCTTAACCTCTTCCACAAGGTTTAGGAGGGTGTCTAATGGAATGTGGGACCATTCTTCCAGAAGCACATTTGTGAAGTCAGGCACTGATGTTGGACAAGAAAGCCTGGCTCTCAGTCTTCGGTCAAATTCATCCCAAAGGTGTTCTATCAGGTTGAGGTCAGGACTCTCTGCAAGCCAGTCAAGTTCCTCCACCCCAAACTCGCTCATCCATGTCTTTATGGACCTTGCTTTGTGCACTGGTGCGCAGTCATGTTGGAACAGGTAGGGGCCATCCCCAAACTGTTCCCATAAAGTTGGGAGCATCAAAAAATCTAAAATGTCTTGGTAGGCCTACGCCTTAAGAGTTCCCTTCACTGGAACTAAGGGGCCAACCCCTGAAAAACAACCCCACACCATAATACCCCCTCCACCAAATGATTTGGACCAGTGCACAAATCAAGGTCCATAAAGAAATGGATGAGCGAGTTGGGGGTGAAGGAACATGATTGACCTGCACCGAGTCCTGACCTCAACCCAATATAACACCTTAGGGATGAATTAGAGCAAAGACTGCAAGCCAGGCCTTCTCATCCAACATCAGTGCCTGTTCTCACAAATGCGCTTCTGGAAGAATGATCAAACCTTCCCATAGACACACTCCTAAACCTTGTGGACAGTCTTCCCAGAAGAGTTGAAGCTGTTATAGCTGCAAAGGGTGGGCCAACTCAATATTGAACCCTACGGACTAAGACTGGGGTGCCATTAAAGTTTATGTACGTGTAAAGGCAGGTGTCACAAAACTTTTGACAATATAGTGCAACTTTTTAACCTCCTTGCGTTACAGTGGTAGCCATGTGCAGTACCGTGTCCAAACCTCTTGACGGCATCATGCCGAATGGCAGCACAACTAGCATAACAGGAATTCCAATTGCTTCATTGAATGTTTTTTGTTTTTTTTTTCAAAGCTGGTTTAGACCTCCTTAGACCTGACAGGCAGAGAATTGGCAACCAACAGATCCTAGCTTTTTTAATATATCCGCTTGTGAAAGATCGTCAAAGGCATGGAGGCCTCAAAAACAGGAATTTAATTTTTTGATAGAAAAATCGGTTAATTTTTTTTTTTCTTGCAAATTGAAATTTTTGCATTTGCAGACATAGAAAGTAAAAAATTGTAGAAATGCTTCTGGGAGAAGCGAGCATACAGCAGAAAATTTTGCATAAAGCTGTCCATAGATGGGGCGATTTTCTCTCCTGAAACACAGTCGGTGTTGATGGGAGAATCCCTCCTACAGAGCCATGGTGTTCTTCCAGTGGGGGAAGCCATCCCCGCCTAGAAAACACGGCGATTACTGCTAGAGGCTATAATAGTCACAAGCATGTCAAATCTAACAGGCTGGTCGATCAAGGAACTTGGACACAATTCAGCCTGCCCCATACGTGGTTCAAATCTTGGCTGGTCCAGCATGAACTGTCTATGTCCGGCTTTACGGTATATCCAAAATAATCGTACAAAGGCTCGTCAGCCACGTTAATAAAGCCGTTGGACAAAATCTCGAAAAGTACAAGAGTGGTAATGGCTAATAGTACTAACAGTCACATATTTCAAGGTAGGAGTCTAACAAGCGTAGACAAGTAGATCAAACAGTCTTGAGGCATTAGAAAAACTGAGACTGAACAAAAAGAAGCAGAAGAGGAAAAAAAGGGGGGACGGTGGAGAAGAGGGGGGTGAGACGGGGGGGGGGGGAGGATCAGGGGCGCTCTAAGGTACTATGTAAGGTCCACCCCTCAAGCAATCCAATGATTTAAAGTTTGAGAAGGCAGCAGTTGAGATTCCCTGGAAAACAAATGAGACCCAGCGATCCCAAACCCCTTTAAATTTCTTCATAGTGCCATGTAATTTTGCCATAAGTTTCTTGTTCACCAAAACCCAGTCCATACGTGTTTGAACTTCAGCTATAGCAATTGTGTCAGAGATCCATGCCTTTACAATCATCTGCTTTGCGGCTGTCAAGACATGGACCATATAGACACGTTGATTGCGAGTGATCTCTGCCAGTTCCAAGTTAAGAAGTGCCTCCTGAGGTAACATAGGTATTGGTTTTTGCAAAGGTGCATCGTAGACTTGGGGCCAAAATCCCTGCACCACCGGGCACAACCCACCAAACATGGAAGTATGACCCCAGGTCAGGACAGCCATTAAGAAAAAAGAAGGGGTAGAATTGGCTGATTTTTCTAAAAGGACCACTGGGTTATGTAGACTTTACAGAAAAAAATTATCCAACCGATGCCGGGACTTCAATGAACAGAAATTTGGTGACCTCACAGGGTACCAAATTTCTGTTCAGTGAAGTCCCGGCACCGGTTGGATAATTTTTTTCTGTAAAGTCTACATAACCCAGTGATTAAAAACAAGGATCCCCTCAAATGGGTACCAGGAAAGCAACCCAAAGCACCAGAATACAACAGGCTCACCCCTGTCACCAGTGCTATTTAACATCTACATCCGCCCACTTCTCAATATCATCAGAAAAACCGACCTCTGCTTCCACTCATACGCAGACGACACCCAACTCTACCTTCGCATCAACGGACAAAAAGATCATCATCAGCAATTACAGAAATGCCTCACTTTAATAGATGACTGGATGACCACTAGCTCCCTCAAACTCAACGGATCAAAAACAGAACTTCTTCTCCTGCAAGCCAAAAAAAATTCCAAAATTATGACCCCGTGGACACCACCCTCCATCCTCGGACAGACCATCTCTCCTAGCACCAAAGCCAAGAGTCTCGGAGTCATTTTTGACTCAGGAATGACAATGGATGCACAAATAGGATCAGTGGTGAGCGGAACCCACCATCTCCTCCGCCTGCTTCGCAGACTCATCCCCTTCATCCCAGAAGAGGACAAAGCAGCAGTTGTGGGAACAATCATCAATTCCCGACTCGACTACGCAAATTCGCTCTACGTAGGACTACCCCAATATCAGCTAGCGCGCTTGCAACTCATCCAAAACACGGCGGCAAGACTGTTAACAGGAAAAAAACCCTGGGAATCCATCTCCCCATCCCTAAAGAGCCTACACTGGCTAACCGTGAAGAATCGGATCACATTCAAGACCCTCTGCCTCACCCACAAATGCATACAAGGAAACGCTCCGCTATATCTCCGGGAAAAAATAAAACACTACACACCGAATCGCAGTCTTCGATCAGCTAACCAAAACCTCCTCATCATTCCCAAATACCGCTACAAAGCAAAGGGAGAACGAAGATTCGCAGTCCAAGGACCTCGACTATGGAATGCTCTTCCTACCACCATCCGCATGGAAGAAAACCACCAGGCCTTCAGGAAAAAACTAAAGACCTTCCTTTTCTAGAAGCTAACTACAGAGAACGCATCTAGCGCCTTGAGGCGATTCGGTTCGCATTTGCAGCGCTTTACAAATCATTCAGTCATTCATTCAAGTCTTCAGAACATCTAATATACATCTGAATGCAGATTTTGTTTGCTTGAGAGCAGATCAAGTCCACAAAAGCTTTCGTAATCCTTAAACCCAGATGAAGAGGAAACTTGTGACACCTGAAATGGGTTGGCTTTTAGTATTCTGATTCTTTGAGAGTGGATGTGCAGTTAATGTAAACGTATTAATGTTTGGCAAAGTACTTTTGCAAACCTTTTTACATGTATTAGCAAACTTCTCAGTCATAGGTCAAAGGTCCTAAAAGGAAGCACCACACGGTGTCTGCTATTACCTTTAAAAGCCCCCCCCCCCCCCCCCCCATCTCTCTATTATATTAAGAGCTTTACTTTCATGGCTTCGAGGTTAGGTCCCACCCCTGCCCACTGAAAGCTGCCATATAGGCCCCAGAGGAGCTACTTCCAGCGGCTTAAACTCATAATTTCAGCATCCTGTGGTTTATCTAAAGCCAAGCCATGCATTTAACTGCAGGAAACCATACAAGTGTAAAAAGAGCATTAGGGTAGTTGGCCTTCATTATTTAAACTGATTGAAACAGGAGAGGGAAAGAAAGAACTTGATGGGTCATTACGGTGAATGCGAATGGTTCTTCCTTCTTACCCTGAGGAACAAAGTCCAATGTGACTGGTGCTGTTTGAAATACACTAACGGCATCAATATCATTTGACAGAACGCAGCAGCCATTACTATGACAACAGTATACTCGCTCTTTGAAGATATTTGTAAGACTGGTAGAGAGCTAAAACTACTGTGCTCTTCATCAAAGGAGCCAATTTCCTGGACAGCCAGAAGACTGTAATTTCAGTTGTCAAGTAGCCATTACCTTGTAATTGCCCATTACATTCCAATTGGTTAACAGCTTCCAAAATGATATATGGTGGTCCAGGCGGGCAAGAGGAATACCATTAACTAATTACCAATATCCTACTTGTTCTTGTTATAACATTGTATGGAACCCAAGTTGGCTTATTCAAGAGAGTAGTGAAAACAGCAATGATGGAGTGCAGCTACCATCATTTAAAGGAATGTATCACATTTCGTGTCTAGTAGACTACGTGATGGGTTGTCGTGCGTTATTGTACTCTGCCCTTTGCAGTATGGACAGCGCTGTATCCTGGCCTAGGGCAGCACTTTGCAGGAGGGCAGCACTTTGCAGGGGGGCAGTACGGAAAGAGTCCCCGCAGGCTTGTGCTACACTTTTAGTGTCTTATGGGGCGGACTGGGCTGAGAGGCATATTAGTCTAACCCCCCCCCCATAAAGCGGCCGCACTACTTCCGGTATGCGCGCAGCCGGCGTTCCGCAACTGTGGGGTCCGCTTCTAATTTTGACTGTCCTCTCATCCTGGACCACAAACCTTCCTTACTGTGCTATATGTTTTCTGCTGCACCATTGGCATGGTTATATCTTCTTAGTCCTCTCCAGAAATTTTTTTAGAAATTTGTGCTTAAAGTAGAACTATGGGCAACACTTTTTTTTTTCATTTTGGATAGAATAAATGAGGGTTATAGCCTCTGTCAGTTTATTTTTTACCATCCCTGTCCCATGCTCCAGAGATTTCCTTTCACTTCCTGCCCCATAGCCAAACAGGAAGTGAGAGGAAATCTATGCAAATAAGGGAATCCATTGCTTCCCCCCCCCCCCCCCAGGTCCTCAGAACTTATGTCCCCACTAAAAAATTTCAAAGCGGTTCTTAAACAGGAAGGGGTGTGGCCTTGACAGGAATGGGTGGGTCATATTTAAATTAGGGGGTGCACGAGTTTAGTCAGGCCTAAGGCAGCACAAAATCTAAATACACTACTGAGTATGGACAATCATCTAAAGCTCAGCCTGGCCACACACACAGATTTCTCTCACTCCATAGATTCCCCCATTCACATGATATGGTCCATCAGTCTTCGCTACCCTCAGATGGGAACCTCCCATTTTATTAGAATCTCAGTTTCCAGCATTCTATACCATACACTTGTCTGGAAAGGCACACTGTACCCAATAGTCAATGGTCCCCTTAATAAGTGAAATGCTGCAGAGCGCCCCATTTATCAGGAATCAATCATGATTAGAAGGCAATCCATGAATTTATTCACCAAAGCTAAAGGGACTGCAGTCCTAGAAATCAAATACTGCTTCAAGTGGTAGTAAACTCCTGAATTCGATTTTTACCTGTTGGGAAGCTTATAATAAAGCATACCTGTAGGTAAAATGAATATCTCCTAAACGTGCACCGTTCAGGAGATATTCCAGTGATGTCACCGGCACATGCGCTCTGAAGGAATGGCATACGCATACCGTCAGAGCCCTGTGCCGTGGCTGTGACTCCCATGCGCAAGAGTGGCATCATCGCGGCTCGGCCATTCAAGCAGCCACAGCCCACGAACCTGGAAAGAAGACCGGGTGAAGATGGAAGCCCCTGCAGCGGTGACAGCAATCCGCTGGAGAGCTTTATTTCAAGTCAAGTTTTTCATAATGTGCTAGTAGGGCTAAAGCTAGTGTAAACTAGCCCCTATAGCAGTAGTAAACTAAAAAAATAAATAAAAAAACTTTCTCCCTACTAGCACATTATGAATCGTGATCTTTATTCTAAGCAAAAAAAATTGTGATTCTCATTTTAGCTAGAATCATGCAGCTCTGAAGAGTGTTTTGCAGTGAATCACTTTTCAGAGGGCATTTGATAGGCAGTGAGGTGGCATTATATCACCTCCTTCTAGAGCTGCACGATTCTGGCTAAAATGAGAATCACAATTTTTTTGCTTAGAATAAAGATCACGATTCTCGCGGCGTAACATCATCTTTCACATTATACAAAAAAATTGGGCTAATTATTTTACTGTTTTTCGTTTTGTTTTTTTTTAATTTATTAAATTGTATTTTTTTTTTTTTTAAATATTGCGTTTGAAAGACCAAACGCAAATACAGTGTGACATAAAATATTGCAACAACTGCCTTTTTATTCTCTAGGGTCTCTAAATAAAATATATATAATGTTTGGGGGTTCGAAGTAAACACAGATTTTAACTTGTAAGCAACAAGTGTCAGAAAAAGGCTCAGTCTTTAAGTGGCTAAACTGCCCTCATCTACAGACAGAAGTTCATTCCTTTGATCTAAGGCTCCGTTCACACCTAGGCGTTTTTGTGCGTTTTTCTGTTCTAAGCCTCAGCTTTAAAAACGCCCAACAAGACAAATCCTATTCATTTTAATGGCTCCTGTTCACATCTGAGCGTTCTGTCGCCTTAAAGCAAAACACCCGTCGCTCAAAAAAGTACAGGAGCTTCTTTTTGGCAGATTATAGGTGTTTTACTGCTTTTACATTGGTGAGTTTTTAACTTTGAAATTGCCTGTACAAAAACGGTGCAAAACGCTGCAAAAACGCACATAAAATAGCAACGTCTAGATGTGAACTAGGGCTGAAACAACTAATCGATTAATCGACAACTAATCGATTATGAAATTAATCGATTACCATTTTCATAATCGATTAATCGGCCAGTAACATAATAGGGTTAAAAAACTAAAACAAGCCCTTTATAGTACAAAAAGAGCAAATAATCGCTACTGTAGATGTTACTTTCACTGTTTTACAGTAATAAAATGAACCCCTTACAGTAGTGATTATCTGCTTTTTTTTTTGTACTATAAAGGGCTAATTTTAGTTTTTTTTAACCCCATTATGTTACTAAACATCTTAGACCTGGTTCACATCTATGTATTTTTTTGGTGCTTTTTTGCAGAAGCGCACTACAGTTCATTTACATGGTTTCCTATGGGACACGTTCACATCTATGCTTTTTTCAGCCGCTGCGTATTTGGAAAGGGTCAGGGACTTTTTTTTTAACGCAAAAACTGCTTTTTTTGGTTCAATATACTGCAATGGAGAAGCTGCAGAAAAGCATTTAATGCGTTTTTGCAGCAATTTGTGTTTTTTAATGTGCCCAACAATAAATTGGCCAAAAAAAATGCAAAAACGCAAATTGCAGCAAAATCACGTGCGCAAAAATCAAAACGCACTGCAGAAACAGATCAAAAGAAAACTGCCTAGGTGTGTAGCGAGCCTTATTCTGGCCACACCGATCAATTTTCAGACGAGAATATTCAGACGAAAAATCTTTGTACATTCGCTGAATGAAAGAATATTGTTTGAAATTTTCACTTGTTTTTAACATTCTGTTTTTAAAATGAATGTAATTTCTGAATGAAAACCACATACACTGAAAATTCCTTTGACCAAGAAGTTTTCTATTTCCAAATTTTCCCGTCACTGTGGTTGAAAATGAATGTCGACTTGACCCCATTAACGATTAGAAAATCGAACGAACGTTCTTAAAATGAATTGGTTTTTTTTGAAGGAAGACATTTGATCTCTGAGTCTGATAATATTTATTAGATTCACCCTTTAATAGTATGTACAGTATATCTCTTCTCTAATAGTATATACAGTATATCTCTTCTGTCTGTTATGCTCAGAGTGGATTAGATATTTTGCTCCCTAACCATATAGTTGGGTATTTATATTTACCACTGTATAGAGATATTTAAGAATAAATTGCCTTTTTTTTAAAACTTTACATATTAACTAAATTATACGCCACACTTTTTTTTTTTTTTTTTAAGGTTATTAACCGATTAATCGAAACAATAATCGGCCAACTAATCGATAATGAAAATAATCGTTAGTTGCAGCCCTAATGTGAACGGAGCCTAAAGAACGAAATGTTACAATGTTTCTCTTCATCTCCACCCAAGCGATGTTAATAAACTTGTCAGGTTGTCTTTTTTTTTTTTTTTTTTGACGGCTCTTAGCTTGAGGAGAGAAAACTCTGCACTGAATCAGGAAATGCTGTGTGAAAATTGGCAAGGGGGTAGAATCGCATTCTGGATTCTTTAACATGCAGCTCTACTTCCATCACACCTGCTTTAACCCCTAAAAAACCCGCACCACCACAACTGCCTGCAACGCACAAGGCTGTGGTCCAGTTGCAGAACAGCCCCTTTATTTTGACAGGGATTTATATCTTGGCAAAGCAGTGCAGCCGCAGCATGTGTACACAGAGCGGTGCTGTAAATGTATGCTGAGCTGCACATGCACAGCTCAGTGTACATTACCTCTAACAGGCAGGAAGAAGAATTTATGACAAAAGAGACAAAAAGGATTTCTTATGTCATTAAAAACCCTACCTGTCAGCAGTTTTTACATCTTTATGGTTCAATTCAACCTTAAAGTGGTTATAAACCCCGCTTAGTTATTTTTATCTACAGGTAAGCCTATAATAAGGATTACCTGTAGATAAAATGAATATCTCCTAAACATCCAACGTTTAGGAGACTCTCACTCTGCATGCAGCCACTGACGTCAGCGGCGCTCTGAAGATCTTCTTGACAGAACGAGGGCTCCTACACGCATGTGTGGTAGTGACGTCATTGGCCACTCACAGCACCGGAGCCCGCGATCCCGGAAAAAGGAAGATGTCAGCTCTGTGAGCCCTCTCAGCGGTGAGCGGGCGCTGCTGGAAGGGCTTTCTTCTAAGGTGAGTATTTTATGTGCTAGTATGCGATGAATACTAGCACATTATGCCATTTTCTTGAAGATTTTTTTTATTTTTCAGTGGTTTACTACCGCTTTAAGAGGTTGGGGGGTTGGTTTAAATGTGGCTCAACGTTTATTTTTTTGCCGCTCCGCCAAACACAAGTGTAAACAAGCCCTTACAGCTGAAATTCAAAAAACACAAATACAGTTATATAGTTAAAAAAATAATTATTTAATTCATTATTATCCAATTATTAAATGTAGTTTAAATGCAACTAGAATAAGTACCTGGACTTGATGTGACTCTGATCTCTTTTTATCCACAGTACAGCAGCACTCAGACTGGGTGAGGAAAGGTCAGCATTAGGAGCCAATGAGGCTCTGCCGCAGTGCACATGTGCTGACGATGAACATGCTTAGCACGATGAGAGAGCAGAGCGAGTGGAGAGATGAGCTAATAATCACTTTGTTGAACCACGCTTTGTTACATAACTATTGTAGAGACAATCAGGTCATCAACCTCATTCTGCTGTCTGGCGGGGCTGTGTAAATATCAGAGCTAGATGGACAGAAATACAAATCCTTTGGCAGGCAAAACGGTTACAATCATCTATTTCATAACACTGGAAAATGTAAATGTATATTTCTGCACCTCCACTAGAGAACGCGGACTAATAGCACAACCTGTACAGAGAATAGGGAAGGAGCCCACTGCATCATGGGAGATTACTATTTTCTTTGCTGGTTCAGACCCGCTCAGCTCCGACATGCTGAGGTGGGGAGGCTACAATAAAGGCCTAAAGGGGTTGTAAAGCCTCATGGTTTTTCACCTTAATGCATTCTATGCATTAAGGTGAAAAACATTCTGTGCTGCAGCTCTACCCCCCCTTTTTTCTTATATGAGCCCCGGGCCGATCCAGCGATGTGCACAAGCACAGCGGCTCCAGCCGCTCTCTCCTCACTTTACAAATTGATAGCAGCAGGAGCCATTAGCTCCTGCCAATCAAATCCAGTGACACGAGTGGGGGGGCGGGGCCGAGTCCCGCTATGTCAATGGACGCAGCAGCAGGACTCGGTAGCCAGCCCGCATTAGTGCCCCCAGGAAAAACGGCTGTGCGCGGGGGCACCCGATGAAGAGGAGGGTCCTGGAGTGCCGTCAGGAGACCGAAGAACTGCTCAGTCAAAAACGAATGCAAAAAGTATAGGCATGTTTGTTATTTTTATGGAAAAAAAAAAAAAAAAAAAACACACTAGGGTTTACAACCCCTTTAATTCTTCAACAAGTACCAGTTATATACATTTCAAAAACAATAAGCCTGAAACAAAGATCTATCTGAAAAGTGCGGTCCCTGTAGTCATCGCAATGCACCCAGTAATGATCTAACCAGACTAAATGCTGATTGGCTTCTATGTGTCCCAGCACTTTGCACTTAGCATGTCACTATTTGTTATGTTTATTTAATAAAGACATCCATTTTCTTATCTTTTTTATATTATTTATTATTATTATAGTGCTTATATAGCGCTGTCCCTAACTCACATTTATATACATATATATATATATATATATATATATATATATATTCGGCCTAGTCTGTGGCATCCGGCCTCGCGGACTCACCTAAAAACTCCTGCCAGCAGCTCCTCAGGACCGGCGCGGTGAAAAAAAAAAATCTCAAAAAATCGATTTGCTTAAATTTTGAATCAATTTGACCTCTCAACTTGATTCAAGATTTAAATCGATTTTTTTCCCCAGCCCTAATATATATATATATATATATATATATATATATATATATATATATATATATATATATATATTTATATATATATATATATATAAAAATAAAGGCATTTATTCAGTGCCATCCATTTAGACAGAGCTTTAAATATTATGAATGCACATCACTCCCTGCTATCAAGGAGCTTACAATCTAAGGTCCTAACCTTACATGTGCACACACACACTTGGGCCAATTTAGGCTTGGTTCACACAGGAATGCTTAAGCACACACTTGTGCAAGGGCCGTGTTTACCCGCACAGGATACATAGGTACTCTGCGTATCCGTGGGAAAGGTCTATCGGAACGTAGCGACTGCCCAGACAGCTGCTGCTGCCAATTTGACATTTGTGCAGATTCAGTCCCCAGACTCACATTGTCTTCCTTCAGGGACACACACACCCGCTCAACACACGGATGTCAACTCTGGAGCAGCGGCTGAACACAACCCTCACACGGATGTAGGCTTAAAGTGATTGTAAAGCTTTGATTTTTTTCCCCCTAATAAAATAAAAGTTTATACTTTGGTTTAGCACAGAGCAGCCCTGATCCTCCTCTTCTCAGGTCCCCCCGCCTGTGCTCCTGGCTCCTCCTGTTCACCAAGAGACCCCATAGAAAGCCGCATATATACTCACCGGTGTTTCGTCATATTCGACGACCCGTCAGAAAGCAAGGGGAGAACGAAGATTCGCAGTCCAGGGACCTCGGCTATGGAACTCTCTTCCGACTTACATCCGCATGGAAGAAAACCATCAGGCCTTCAGGAAAAAACTCAAGACCTACCTCTTCTAAGAAGCTGACAACACAAACGCATAAGTGCCTTGAGGCGATTCAGTTCGCATTTGCAGCGCTTTACAAATCATTCATTCATTCAACGTGCAACGGAAGTGACGTTCCGTCGCCGCCATCTTGCTACACCCTGCACTCCTCCACAGTAAGGATACAGCCTCCACAGTCACCAGATCTCAATCCAATAGAGCACCTTTGGGAAGTGGTGGAATGGGAGATTCGCATCATGGATGTGCAGCCAACAAATCTGCAGCAACTGCGTGATGCTATCAAGTCACTATGGACTGAAATCTCTGAGGAATGTTTCCAACACCTTGTTGAATCTATGCCATGAAGAGTTAAGTCTTTTTTTGTTTGTTATTTTGTTCAACCAGTGGGTTGAATGAAAGAAAACGACACTTGAGGTGGATGGGGGAATCCGTCCCGCTGAGATATTCTATTCCAACAGTGGCTTTAGACAGGAGCCATTTAACTGGCCAGCAAAGGTGTGCGCAGCCTATTACATTAGAGCAGGGGTCTCAATACAGTGGCCCTCCAGCTGTTGCGAAACTACAAGTCCCATCATGCCTCTGCCTGTGGGAGTCATGCTTGTAACTGTCAGCCTTGCAATGCCTCATGGAACTTGTAGTTTTGCAACAGCCGGAGGGCCGCCAGTTTGAGACCCCTGCATTAGGGTGTGCACGCCAAAGCTCAAACACACACGTCTTTCTCTGCAGCCTCAGCTGCACTGGACAGTGAATGAATGGGAAGTGCTCTGTCCTGTTCATTCACAAACTGAAGCATAGTAGATACAGTTATGAATGAACACCGTGAATGAGTGTGTCCACTGTGTTTATTTAGAAAAGGAAGGTGCCAGTAAATTATATATTTACTAGCCTCTTCCCCCATTCTACATCTCTGCAGCAGCTGGAGGGGAAAACAGAGGAGAGAAGCCAGGAGCACTGCAGGGCGAGGGGCCAACATGGGGGAAGCCAAGGCAGTAGGGAGAATCAGAAACGCACATGGCGATTAGGGTGTACCCAGGCACACGTACGCTGGCCAGCATGTCTGGCGTTTTTGGGAAGAACATGCCAACTCTAAGGTGCTGCAAGGCAGAAGTGCTGACCCCTAAGTCATTGGGCTTGCCCAAGAAATGCCCCCCCCCCCGCATTTGGGATTTTTTTATGTATCTTGCTGAAAAGCAGTCTTCCTAAAACTTTCTGTTCTATGTTCTAACATTCTCCACAAGGCGTTTTCTGCGTGCATCAACGTTAAATAAGATCATCTGATTCCTGGTGGGGAGTTTTGCAACATGTGACCCTAAAGGCAGAGATTTAAGAAAAAAAAAAATGTTCAAGTACCAAAAAATATTCTCAGAGTTCCAGATACATTCCATAGGCTCATCTTGATGCAGGAGGCTTGAGGACGGGCCCCAATGAATGTGTACTATGTGCCATGGGAGGCTGCAATGTAGAGAAGCGGAATGGTGTGCTGTGTTTTCTCCGGGAGCAGACAATACACACTGATAACATCTGTCTGGGGTGAAGCCGTTTCCCACATCACACCGGCATTACAGCCTATGTGTGAAATCTCAGCAAAGTGCAGCCACTGCCCTGAGCAAGGGACTCACATTCTTTGTGGACAGATTAGGAAATTAAAGTTGGTTGCTACGGGAAAGAAGCCTTCCGAATATACATTTTCCTAAACATCAACAATAAGGCTACTTTCACACTGAGGCGTTGCAAAACCGCGGTAAAAACGATGAGCGTTATTACCGTGTTTTTGCCACATTTTTGCCGCGTTAGAGGTAAAAATAGCGCTAACGCCCATGCGTTTTTATCGCGTTTTTATAGCTTTTTTTTAAGCGTTAGCGTCAGCAAACCTGACCATGTGACCATGCGGTCATGTGACCTTCCCCACAGTTTCTGGGTGGTTTTAAAGCGTTTT
The DNA here is from genome assembly GCA_037952835.1 of Lithobates septentrionalis. Taxonomy (NCBI): domain Eukaryota; kingdom Metazoa; phylum Chordata; class Amphibia; order Anura; family Ranidae; genus Lithobates; species Lithobates septentrionalis. Next base: position 114,539 of record JBBDGP010004815.1, on the reverse strand, counting down.
TACCGCGTTATTACAGCGTTTCCCATTCATTTCAATTAGGATAGACGTTTTTACAGCGCTATTTTATGCGCCCCAAAGATGCTCCAAAAAAGCTGTTTGCAGGATTTTTTCCAACGCACAGCCAGCGCAACGCCTCAGTGTGGAAGGTTACACTGAGATACATGGGGGGCGTTTTTCATGCGGTATTTAGGCGGTAATTTTAGCGCTAAAATGCCTGAAAAACGCCTCAGTGTGAAAGGGGCCTAATAAAACACTAAAGTGGATCCAAACGCCAATGAACTTTTTTTTTTTTTTGCGTGATATTTAGGTCTCTGAAGCATTTTGTTGTACAGTGGGGGAAAATTATTATTTGATCCCCCGCAGATTTTGTCAGTTTGCCCACTTACAATGAAATGAAGGGTCTATAGTTGTTATCATAGGTGTATTTTAACTGATAAAGACAGAATATCAACCTAAATCCAAAACAAACACATGATGCAAATGTTCTAAATTGATTTGCAGTTCAGTGAATAAAATAAGTATTTGATCCCCAAGCAAAATTTGGTGGAGAAACCCTTGTTGGCGCAGAGGTCAGACGTTTCTTGTAGTTGGTTACCAGGTTTGCACACATCTCAGGAGGGATTCTGGTCCACTCTTCTTTACAGATCTTCTCTAAATCCTTTTTTTTGGCTGTCACTTGGCAACCCGAAGTTTCAGCTCCCTCTATAAATTTTCTAAAGGATTAAGGTGTGGAGACTGGCTAGGCCACTCCAGGACCTTAATGTGCTTCTTCTTGAGACACTCCTATGTTGCCTTGGCGGTATGTTTTTGGGTCATGCTGGAAGGCCATCCACAACCCATCTACAGTTAGGGGTGGAGAGCTGCTGTTTTCGCAGAAAAGCACGACAAAATGCTCAAGTCATGTGATTTCAGGCATTTCTGTTGAAGTCTATGGGGCCAAAAACGCATGTAATCTGCCAAAAAGAAGCTCATGTACTTTTCTGGGTGACAGGCGTTTTTGCTTCAGGTGACAGAACGCTCAGATGTGAACAGGGGCCATTGAAATGAATAGGATTTGGCTTGTTGAGCGTTTTAGAGCTACAAGCTTCAAGCTGAAAATCGCTCAGGTGTGAATGGGGGACTTAGACAAAGAGAATTTAGGAAAATACCGTGCAGCAACTTAACTATCTGTAGCAGGCTAAAAGCATTGCCTGTTTTGCTGCATAGACTTATAAAGGGCAGAATAGAGGGCAATAATTGTGAGGAATGTCAAGTTTCTTCCCCCGTTGGTATTGCCAAGAAAGAGGACTGCGGATTGGTTGTGATGAGTTACTAAAATGTCCACACCACGCCTCATCAAATAATCCGACACCTCATCCCAATAAAAGAAGCAGGCATTACTGGTTTGGTTCTAGGAACAAAGCTTACCAATAAATGACATCAGATTCAATAATAACAACTGCAGCAAGAACTTATTTATTGGAGGCGACCATTCCGCAATGACTCCTCTTTCTGCCAAGTGTGAGCTGGGATCACTAAAAGCTGCGGGGAGAAAGCCATAAAAAAAAAAAAAAAAAAAAAAAAAAGGATGAAATTTGTCCAATATCCCCGGCCTCAGTACTAATACACTGCATTGCAGGCCTGTCCTTGTTGAGTGCAGTGGGATCTCTGTAGTGTCAGGAGATAATCCCTGGGGTCTTGGCAGCCAATTACTGCAGCAGCTTTCTACATTCTGACTGCCAGCCAGTCAGACAAATCCCAGCGGTGAAAGGGTGGAAGAGTTTGTTGGGTTGAGGGCGGAGGGGTATGTTGGGTTGAAGGCGGAGGGGTATGTTGGGTTGAAGGCGGAGGAGTTTGTGGTGTTGAGGGCGGAGGGGTTTGTGGTGTTGAGGGCGGAGGGGTTTGTGGTGTTGAGGGCGGAGGGGTTTGTGGTGTTGAGGGCGGAGGGGTTTGTGGTGTTGAGGGCGGAGGGGTTTGTGGTGTTGAGGGTGGAGGGGTTTGTGGTGTTGAGGGTGGAGGGGTTTGTGGTGTTGAGGGTGGAGGGGTTTGTGGTGTTGAGGGTGGAGGGGTTTGTGGTGTTGAGGGTGGAGGGGTTTGTGGTGTTGAGGGTGGAGGGGTTTGTGGTGTTGAGGGTGGAGGGGTTTGTGGTGTTGAGGGTGGAGGGGTTTGTGGTGTTGAGGGTGGAGGGGTTTGTGGTGTTGAGGGTGGAGGGGTTTGTGGTGTTGAGGGTGGAGGGGTTTGTTGGGTTGAGGGTGGAGGGGTTTGTTGGGTTGAGGGTGGAGGGGTTTGTTGGGTTGAGGGTGGAAGGGTTTGTTGGGTTGAGGGTGGAAGGGTTTGTTGGGTTGAGGGTGGAAGGGTTTGTTGGGTTGAGGGTGGAGGAGTTTGTTGGGTTGAGGGTGGAGGAGTTTGTGGGGTTGAGGGTGGGAGGGTTTGTTGGGTTGAGGGTGGAGGGGTTTGTTGGGTTGAGGGTGGAGGGGTTTGTTGGGTTGAGGGTGGAAGGGTTTGTTGGGTTGAGGGTGGAAGGGTTTGTTGGGTTGAGGGTGGAAGGGTTTGTTGGGTTGAGGGTGGAAGGGTTTGTTGGGTTGAGGGTGGAAGGGTTTGTTGGGTTGAGGGTGGAGGAGTTTGTGGGGTTGAGGGTGGAGGAGTTTGTGGGGTTGAGGGTGGAAGGGTTTGTTGGGTTGAGGGTGGGAGGGTTTGTTGGGTTGAGGGTGGGAGGGTTTGTTGGGTTGAGGGTGGGAGGGTTTGTTGGGTTGAGGGTGGAGGGGTTTGTTGGGTTGAGGGTGGAGGGGTTTGTTGGGTTGAGGGTGGAGGGGTTTGTTGGGTGGAGGGTGGAGGGGTTTGTTGGGTGGAGGGGTTTGTTGGGTTGAGGGTGAAGGGGTTTGTTGGGTTGAGGGTGGAGGGGTTTGTTGGGTTGAGGGTGGAGGGGTTTGTTGGGTTGAGGGTGGAGGAGCACCACACTGACTCACACCTCCATAGGAAGATCCTTCAGCTGATCACAGACACACCAAAACTCCACGGGGTGGCCAAGCATTGTGGAATATTGAAAAGACCCATCAAACAATGAAAACAAAACCAGTTGCTCTGTGCAAACTAGATCTTGGCCCTGTGTTTTCCACACAGCTGTTTCACCGATCAACCCTTTAAAAAAAGTCAATTATTTCTCTAAGCTAGGGGTCTCCAAACCTTCTAAGCAAAGGGCCAGTTTACTGTCCTTCAGGCTTTAGGGGGCCAATCTGTGCCCAGTGGGAGTAGAAAATGCCCCGGCATCAGTGCCCCATCATTGGTTTGATAGGGGGAAATAGTGCCCCATTGTTGGTATCAACATGAATAGTACCCCATTGATGGTGTCAGTAGGGGGAATGGTACCCAAACATTGGTGTCATTTGATAGAATAGTGGCCTAAGGGGCACATAAAGGCAAGCAAAGGGCCACATTCGGTCCCTGGGCCGCAGTATGGAGACCTCTATAAGCAAAGCACATCCAGGGTCTCTCAGCTCAGAATGCCTGACCCTCACCAGGGCCTTTGAGGCTACCATAGCTCAGTGACATGTTCAGCTTTCTTCTATGCAATACAATTCCACCTTGGTACTGGTATGCCATCTTGGAATGTCTTGCCTGTTTAACCCCGCGCATTGGAAACCTATTCAAAGCAACAAGTTTCCAAAAGGTGAATTGCTGTGTGTGAAAAAATGTCGCAGGTAAAACACCCATTCAGTTGGGTTTCAATAAAAAAAAAAAAAAAACAACACATGGACATGTTTTTGTACTTTCTGCCTTCCAAAATTGAAAACAGGGTTTCTGTCTGGACAACAGTTATTCCTCATAGGTGAGGCATAGAACTACCAACGTACATCTTATAAAAGCAATGCTAGTTCCAGAGCAGACTACAATTCTGCAGCAACACGCACAGTGACGTGTCTGACCAGCAACTAACATAGCTGGGCAATGGCAGCCTCCAGTGCTGAAAGAGAATTTCAGCTGTGATAACCATCATTTGGGTAGGAAGAAGGAGCACCTGATGTCCAAAAAAACCTGCAAATTTTGGTGTATGGTTCAAAAGACATTTATTGTAGGTATAAACACATACATCAAGCAAATGCGTTTTGGGGGAATGGACTCCCCTTTCTTCAGGGCTGTTGCTGCCCGCTATTAGGTGGGAATGGTTCCCAAAAGAATATATTGCTGATGAGATTTCAGAACTGCAGAATGGCAGAGTGCTGACTAGGGATGCAGAGGCAGCAAAGGAGAGGAAATTTGTCGGCACTCGGCCATTCTGTAGTTCCAAAATCTTAAAAAGCAATGTATTATTTTAGGAAACATGCTCATCTAAAAGCATGTAGCAACAACACTGAAGAAGGGGGAGTCCATTACCCCAAAACATGTTGGCTTGATGTACATGTTTACATGCAGGTCCGAGGAACTTCTGGAGCCTGTGGGGCGCATGGTTTACTCTTTGCCTGTCAATGGCCTGGCTTCTCTTTAAAAGAGGTGCCTCGTGTTTTATTACACGAGGAATTACGAGTATTACATTTGGAATCAATAGCTTACAGTGGTTGTAAAGGCACAAGGTTTTTTACTCTCAGGCATTGTCCGCCCCCCCAATACTTACCTGAGCCCCATCTCAAACCAGCAATGTCCACGAGAGCCTTGCCTCTGCAGGGACTAGCACTCCTGGTTGGCTTTAGGCAGCAGTGGGAGCCAATGGCAATCACAGCCAGTGAACCAATCAGGAGATGGAGGGGCAGGGCCGAGCCAAGGCTCTGTCTGTGAATGGACACACAGAGCCGTGGGTTGGGGGGTGCGCGCCTGCTTGAGTGCCCCCACAGCAAGCTGCTTGCTGTGGGGGCTCCCCACAGGAAGAAGGGGGGGATCACCGGCGTGGGACCTGAGAAAGGGAGGATCTGGGCTGCTCTGTGCAAAACCACTGTACAAAGCAGGTAAGTATAACATGTGTGTTATTTTTTTTTAAATAAGACTTTAATATCACTTTAATAATAGAGCAACAATCTTGTCATTAACTGGCAAGGCTGGTAACCAGTCACACCTCATTCATATTTTGATATGGGAATGATTCATTGTATTGGCTACATCCATACTATATGGTGGTTGACAGATAAATTGGATACAATGGTTATGGAAGTGGTTGGATTGTATAATATGCTGTGATTTCATATAGTATATACAGATCTGATTGGTTACTAAGCCTTTCTTCCCACTTAGCTAAGAATCCATACATTTACATTTAAACCTATAGTAACCTCTTTCTTTCTGGGCACTTAAATCCCCCTCCTGTCCAGACCAATTTTTAGCTTTCAGCGCTGTCACTCTTTGAATTGCGCGGTCATGCTACACTGTACTCAAATGAAATTTTTATCACTTTTTTCACACAAATGGAGCTTTCTTTTGGCGGTATTTAATCACCACTGGGGTTTTTATTTTTTGGTAAACAAAAAAAAAAGACAAATTAAAAAAAAAAAAAGAAAATCATGTTTATTTATTTCAGGTACTTGTATAGCGCCGTCAATTTACGCAGCGCTTTTACATATACATTGTACATTCTTATCAGTCCCTACCCTCAAGGAGCTTACAACCTAAGGTCCCTAAGACACATTCATACATACTAGGGACAATTTTTAGAGAGGATCCAATTAACCTACCAGCAGGTTTTTGGAATGTGGGAGGAAACCGGAGTACCCGGAGGAAACCCACCCAGGCACAGGGAGAACATGCAAACTCCAGGCAGGTAGTGTCGTGTTTGGGATTCAAACCAGCAACCCTTCTTACTGCTAGGCGAAAGTGCTATCCACTACACCACTGTGCCACCCACAGTTTCATAGTTTGTTATAAAATTTTGCGAACGGGTAATTTTTCTCCTTCATTGATATTCGTTAATGAGGCTACATTGATGGGCACTGATGGGCACTGGTAGGTGGTATTGATAGGCAGCACTGGTTATGATGCACTGAACGGTGATTTACAGGCGGCACTGTGGGCACTGGTAGGTGGCGCTGGTGACTCTCAGTGTTCGGGACCGATGTCCCTCTCGCAGCCGCCGGTGATCGGCTTTTTTTTCCTCCTCACGCGTGAGGAGGAAAAATAGCCAATTACCGGCTGTTTACATCACATGATCAGCTGTCATTGGCGGGCTTTCATGTGTCTTACACTGAGGAGAGGCTTCCGTCGGGCCACTCTGCCATAAAGCCCCAACTTGTGGAAGGCTGCAGTGATGGTTGACTTTCTACAACTTTCTCCCATCTCAATCTGGAGCTCAGCCACAGTGATCTTTGGGTTCGTCTTTACCTCTCTCACCAAGGCTCTTCTCCCCCGATAGCTCAGTTTGGCCGGACGGCCAGCTCTAGGAAGGATTCTGGTCGTCCCAAATGTCTTCCATTTAAGGATTATGGAGGCCACTGTGACCTCATGATTCTCATTTGCTCTGACATGCACTGTGAGCTGTAAGGTCTTATATAGACAGGTGTGTGGCTTTCCTAATCAAGTCCAATCAGTATAATCAAACACAGCTGGACTCAAATGAAGGTGTAGAACCATCTCAAGGATGATCAGAAGAAATGGACAGCACCTGAGTTAAATATATGAGTGTCACAGCAAAGGGTCTGAATACTTAGGACCATGTGATATTTCAGTTTTTCTATTTTAATAAATCTGCAAAAATGTCAACAATTCTGTGTTTTTCTGTCAATATGGGGTGCTGTGTGTACATTAATGAGGAAAAGAAATGAACTTAAATAATTTTAGCAAATGGCTGCAATATAACAAAGAGTAAAAAATTTAAGGGGGTCTAAATACTTTCTGTCCCCACTGTATAAACCGTATTTATTGGCATATAACACGCACCTTCATTTTAGGAGGGAAATTTCAGGAAAAAAAACGTAATTTTTAAATAAAAAGCTTTAAAGCAAAATAAGGGTCAGTGCCCATCAATGCAGCCTCACAATTGCCCATCTGCAGCCTCACCATTGCCATGAATGCAGCCTGATCAGTGCCCACCTGCAGCCTCATCTCAGATTACCGCTGCCTCAGGGGGGAACAGGGAGGGGGCAGGACGAGCGCTGTCAGATTACATACAGCGAGAATCTCCTGTTTAATCGGCGGCCTCTTTAATACAAAGCCCCGCCTCCTGGACCAGCTTCTATGATAGACAGAACACTGGTCCAACGCTGGCCCAGGAGACGGGACTTCTTATTACAGAGGCCGCTGAGTAAACAGGAGATTCTCACTGTATGTAATCTGACGGCGCTCGTCCCGCCCCTATCCCCGTTCCCTCCTAGGCATCCCAAATTGCAGTATCGGTGTATAATACGCACACATGATTTGCACCCGATTTTCAGGGTGAAAAAGGCCTGCTCTTCAAGTGGTTACTATAAGGAAGTCAGTCCGGTGCAGAAAAGGTAAATACAGTAAATTTTTTTTATTAAGATCATATGGTGCTTTAGCAAATTAAATGTCTTTCTGGAAGGATTTTGATCTACTTTAAGACTTCTAGACATGCCAGTACTTCTATTACCGGGGTTACATAACTTCTAAAAACACTCCGGCCGGTCTAGGTTGGTGTGAAATGTTCTCGTGTCCCTTCTCCCCCCATATTATATACATTTAACTCCCAGACAGAACTGTCTTTCTGTGCCAAACTTGGTCCCAATCATTCTTCAGATCCTGAGCCCATTCCATTGCTCAACCACACAAGTGCTCCAGGAAGAAAGGCAATGTTATAGAATCCTCTTGGCCTCGTCTTGCCGTTGGCTCCGTGTTTTTAAATAAGAGTACTGTGCTCACAGGAAACACCGCAGACTCCCTACCCACATACTTTCCAACATCCAACTCCACTACAGAAACAGCCAATGTAAATCACTTCTCCACTTTACTATAAAGGACTTGTGTGAAGAACACATGTGCAGATCTTTTAATCAATGTAAAAGAAAGATCAACAGCCCGGCCATTCCCTGCCGCTTTCTCAGAATACCATCTAGCAGTCCATGGGTAAAAATGTCTACAGACCAGGAGGTGACTATAGAAGTAGTAGAACATTCCCTTCCTCCTCCGACAACAAATCAGTCACAATCGGCATAATGGAAAACAGAGAAAAAAAATAAATCAGTTTTCAATGTGCCAACCGAGAAGTCTTAAAGTGTAAGCAAACCCTCCTATCGTTTTCAGCCAAGGAAGCTGCCATCTTTGCCTCTGTTTAACCTACGACTGCCATGATGCTCCACATGTGATCAGTTATGACACCAGTCATTGGATGGTTTGACAGTTTGGTTGAGAGCACAACCAATGGGAATGTTGCATTTCCGGCACGTGGCAAAAATGAAACTTTTTTTATGGATGGGTTTAATTCCGCTTTAAATCAAAGTCCACATAGACACACCGGCCACTTTATTAGGTACACCCTGCTAGTACCGGGTTGGACCCCCCTTTTGCCTTCAGAACTGCCTTAAAGTGTTCCTAAACCCAGAACCCTGCATTCACTATATCTGATCTCCCACAGTACATAGAGCATGGAAATGCAATCATTTTAGAAAATATAAACTGATAAATGCCTTTTCTCAGCAGTACATAGCAGTCTTGTGACTTTTATCAGCACCTGTTTAAAGCTTGTAGGAGGAGTTTTCATACTGCACTGGCTGTCCTGTCAGGACCCCTGACCCTCTGTCTGGACAGTTCTGATTGGCCCTGTGCTGATCACATGCACTTTTCCAAGACAAAAAAAAAACTCTCTAGCAATACACACCAAACTGAGCATGTGCAGCCTGACTCCATAGGCTCTGTGTTGTCAGGAAATTATCAGGGGACGGTGGAAGAAAGGGAGGATCTGTGCATACAGGATTCAAACCTCCTTGTTACACAAGGCAGATGATTAACCCACATGGAGTATAAAAAGCAGGATTTACTGCATATTCAGACTTGTTTTACTGTTCTGGGTTTAGTAACACTTTAATTCTTCATGGCATGGATTCAACAAGATGTTGGAAACATCCCTCAGAGATTTTGGTGACATGATAGCATCACGCAGTTGCTGCAGATTTGTCGGCTGCACATCAAATGATGCAAATCTCCCGTTCCTTCCACCACATCCCAAAGGTGCTCTATTGGATGAGATGTGGTGACTGTGGAGGCCATTGGAGTACAGGGACCTCATTGTCCAGTGGTGAGAGGATTTGATCTTTGTGACATGGTGCATTATCCTGCTGGAAGGAGCCATCAGAAGATGGGGACACTGTAGTCATAAAGGGATGGACATGGTCAGCAACAATACTCAGGTAGGCCGTGGGGTTTAAACGATGTTCAGTTGGTACTAAGGGGCCCAAAGTGTGCCAAGAAAATATCCCCCCCACACCATTACACCCCCACCAGCCTGGACTGTTGATACAAGGCAGGATGGATCCATGCATTCATGTTGTTTACTCCAAATTCTGACCCCACCATCTGAATGTCGCAGCTGAAATCGAGACTCATCAGACCAGGCAACGTTTTTCCAATCTTCTATTGTCCAAATTTAGTGATCCTGTGCAAATTGTAGCCTCAGTTTCCTGTTCTTAGCTGACAGGAGTGGCACAGAGTGTGGTCTTCTGCTGCTGTAGCCCATCTGTTTCAAGGTGTTAAGATGTGTTGTGCGTTCAGAGATGGTATTCTGCATACCGTTACCTTTCTATCATCTGGAAGCGGTCTGTCCATTCTCCTCTGACATCAACAAGGCATTTTTGTCTACACAATTGCCACTCACTAGATATTTTCTCTGTCAGTGGTAAATAGTTTGTCTCATCTCTGTAACAGATACATTCCACTGGAAAGCTTGTTCTGTTGATAAACAACAGACCTACTGGCTGGATCACCAGGTGAAAAAAAAAAGGAGGAAAGCCTCAAAAAGAAAACAAATGCAGCCATCACATCTAATTTGTAGGCTGCAATATAATAAATGTTTGTTTTTGGATTTTTTGCCACTTTAAAGATATTGTATATCATTTTGCATAGGTACAATTGTACAGCTTGGAGCAATGTAACTATGTACATACCATTCCTGGCGGATGCCCCTGAAAGCTGAAAATCACTGAAGGAGAAAAAGCACTCTTTGATAGGCCTAGGTGGAGTGTGCATGACATCATCGCCCCGCCTCTCCACCTCGTCCAATCAGAAAACACTTTGCATTAAATGCTTAAAGTCTCCAAAAGGTGCCAATGCCGAGCGGCTAACCTCCTGTGTTCAAAACGCAGCAAGCCAACTGCTCAGCATCCAGAAAACATGGGAGAAAAAACTCAGGTAACTGCAAATACACACAGAAAAAAATCGTTTTCTGTGTCTTGTTCAGACCACAACGCCGCCTTTCACTGCATTCCACCAGCTGTGCAATAGTATTAGGGATGCACCGATACCATTTTTTTTTTACAATGAGTACAAGTACCGATACTTTTTTTTTTTTTAGTACTCGCCGATACCAATTACCGATACCGACCGCAACTGTTTTGTTTTAACTTCAGCTGTCAGCACTGGTACAAAGCATTGAAAAGTTATTTACAAATTAAATCAATTGATTTCTTTTTAATTTAGCGCTTTTCAAAGAAATGTGTAAATATGTCTAAAAATATTTACCAACAAAAAAAAAAAAAGTTTTAATTGTTTATCATTTATAAAAATAGACGTGAACAAAAGAAAAAAAAAAGCAGGAAAATAATAATTTAATGGAGGAGAATAGGGAGTTAATTAAGGCTGATCAGAGTATTAAGGGGTTAAACAAAGGAGCATTTGTTCATCCCTTTGATCTGCAGATGAAGAAACAGAAAGATACAAAAAAGAAACAATATTTCTTTTTATTTTAGGGTTTCAGGGCTGAGCAATGTTGTTAATAAACATTGCCGGCTGCTTTTTTTTTTTTTTTGACAGCTCCAATTACCGGACTTCTTTAACACTTCAGCTGTCAACAGGGGAGACCCACTGACAGCTCAAGGAACCGAGCCTGAAAGTATCAGTTTCAGGTATCGGTGCATTTGCACGAGTACCGATACCAATACTAGTATCGGTGCAACCCTAAATAATATGCAACGTGTGTGCATAATATTGCACCACTCTGCATGGTACTATGCTGGACTGCTGTGCATGACATCAATGTGTGTTTGAACACATCACATAAAGTTGAAAAAAAAAAAAAAAAAAAAAGAGAAAAGGGAACTCTGACGCAATAAAACCACATTGCACTGCCCCTGCTGCAATGCTCAGTAGAGGACGCAGTGGTGTGGGCTGCCCGGCGGTGTGAACGGGCCCCAAGTAGTGGTTTTACCTTCACTGCTGTGGGGATATGTGAATCACAAGACTGAATTCTTCTGACAAGACAGACGCACAGCTGTGTGCATCTTTAAACCAGTCCCTAATCACTTAGGGGTACACACCAAGAAAATGATAAAAATGCTCCGTCAGTCTGCAATATTGTAATTGTACACATTTAGAGGGGACAGGCGCACTATAGAAGTCAGGTCATGCAGATCTGCCTGCGGGGGGGGGACACGCTGCACCCTCCATGCAGTAAAAACAAACACTTTGAAATACTTGTCTTGAAAGACAGGCATGGGGATTAAGGGGACAAAGAGCTATTAATGTAGCGTATGAAACCCTGTCGCCGGGACATTTGTTAGTAAGGGACAAGGGGGGACTGGTGCTGTAATAAAAAACGTTAAAGCCCCTTTCAAACACGTCCATGTTATTTGAGGCCTTCTTGGAAAGGCCCAGAGTTGGGAACGTGGAGACAATGATCCATTGTGAGCAGTTTGTGGGGGAAGGAAGTCGATCGGTGTCAAATAATGGACTGTTTCACAAACCCTTTTCTTGTGGTGGAAATGACTGAACTCCTAAAGCAAACAGAAAACACACAGCAAACACTGAAACTGCTGCTAGGAGGAAGATACCATTTTTGGGAGTTTAATGGAGCGTGCTAAAGTATAAATGCCAAATTGTATTTGTGAAGAAACTTGCACGCCAGGGTGGATTTAAAAAAAAAAAAAAAAATCGATGACTTAAAAAAATAATTAAAAAAAAAATTGGATTGTTTTAAATTTAAATCAGATTTTCTTGTTTATCAAATTTATTTTAATAAAATGCTTTTGGAGTAAAAATCTATCTAAAGATAGTTTTCTATTTAAGATACATGAATAATTTAGTTGATTCAGCAGGAAATGGAGTTTAGTTATGTAGTATCAGGCTGTATATTCTGCAATATTTACATTTTTGGTAAACTCATTTAATGAATCCGAGCTCTGCAAACTGAGATAACATGCACTGCATTGATTTATTCACACAATGTCACAGTAACCATGAGATAAAATAAAGTTCAGGTATATTCCTTTATCCCATTGTTTTGCAAATCTATGTACACTACAAACTGTATGATTGAATCGGTTCTGATATCGCTGTTTTACTAACCGGACAGCTTATTATTCTAAATAGGAAACCTTCATTTTGTTTGCAAATATTAAAGATTTTAACTAGCAGCAAGAATAAGTCCTTACATTTAAAGAGCACCTGTCATTTCAGATCCATCATAGCAGCGCCTGTTAGCGGCATCCACTCACCTGCTGCCGCTACGTCCCTCACCTTGTTGTGTCACTGCCGCATCACCAGCCGTCCCATTAAAGTGAATGGGACTGTCGGTGAGTCAACAGCGGGTCAGAGGAGGAGCCACTGCGGGTCAGATGACAGTTGCTCTTTAAAAATTATGATTTAAAATAGAGCTGATTTAAATCAAGCCTTTTTATTAGGGATTTAAATCATGATTCAAATAGACCTGATTAAAACCATATACACCCTGTTGCACGCTGATAAAAAGATCTGGTTAGAGTCCGGCTAACTTGCATAGTACCAGTACTGGAACAGGGTAGTGCAGCTCCCGGGGCAAGGATCCAGAACTGCACCCCCTCCCCCACTCTGAATACATGTAATGGAACGGGTGTACCACCCTGCATCCATTCCTTGCCCTCTTGCTTCACTGTGTATGGGGCAGCTGCCCCTCCTGCCCACCCCTTGTCCCATCCCTGCATAGTACTCAGCACTTGATTTGCTTTGCACTCTGCTTGTGCATACTCCCTCCTGTGCCCAAGAGAGGAGCTGTAAGGTCCCAGTGTATGTATATGCAAAGATATCTGACTTCAAGAAGTGCTGCCCTCACCCTGATCCTGAAATGGTGACCCTACCAGAAGTGGAGTGGTATGTCATAGCTAAGCAACTTCAACCCCCCACCCCCCCCCCCCCAGGATACTTCAGGGACTAGCCTTACTTTGCTCTCTGCATACTACACTGTTGCTCAGTAAGCTAATGGGATACTACAGACACATTTTGTCTCAGGGTGGCAGATTCAATTATGTAAATTAGTTGAGCCCTATAGCAATGAAAAGAGGTAAAAGTACTTTTACTTAGGTTGTAATTAGCTATTTCAATGGCTTCTCCCTTTAGGCTGGGTTCACACTGGTGCGACACGACAGCCGTCCTACTTTGGATCCGACTTTGCCTTGCGACATGAAGCCGGCATGTGTCCGACTTTCAATGAACTTGGATCCCCGCCAATGCCCGGCACTGTGTTTGGTATGAATCTTTAGGGGGAACTCTGCGCCAAATTTTAAATAAAAAAACGGCATGGGTTCCCCCTCCAAGAGCATACCAGGCCCTTGGGTCTGGTATGGACCTTAAGGGGAACCCCCTACGCCGAAAAAACGGCGTGGGGGTCCCCCCCAATCCATACCAGACCCTTATCCGAGCACGCAGCCCGACCGGTCAGGAATGGGGGTGGGGACGAGCGAGCGCCCCCCCCCTCCTGAACCATACCAGGCCGCATGCCTTCAACATGGGGGGTTGGTGCCTTGGGGAGGGGGGGCACGCTGCGGCCCCCCCACCGCAAAGCAACCTGTCCCCATGTTGATGAGGACAAGGGCCTCTTCCCGACAACCCTGGCCGTTGGTTGTCGGGGTCTGCGGGCGGGGGGCTTATCGGAATCCGGGAGCCCCCTTTAATAAGGGGGCCCCCAGATCCCAGCCCCCCACCCTATGTGAATGAGTATGGGGTACATCGTACCCCTACCCATTCACCTAGGGAAAAGTGTCAATAAAAAAAAAAACACAGTACACAGGTTTCAAGATTAATTTATTGGGCAGCTCCGGTATCTTCTTCCGACTTCGGGGGTGTCTTCTTCCGACTTCTGCCGGTGTTCCGCCTCTTCTCCCGGGCCCCGCCGCTATCTTCTTCCAGCTCTATTGCCAGCGAGGGGCCCGGTCTGCTGCCGCTGTCTTGTCGCCGCTGTCTCGCCGCTTCTTCTCTTCATCTCTTCTTCCGATGTTGACACGACGCTCTCTCCGGCTAGAATGCTCTCTGTGCGCTCTGCTATGGCTTATATAGGCGGTGACCCCGCCCCCTTATGCCGTCACAGTCCCTGGGCATGCTGGGACTGTGATGGCATAAGGGGGCGTGGTCATCGGGTGATGACCACGCCCCCTAAACCGTCACAGTCCCAGCATGCCCAGGGACTGTGACGGCATAAGGGGGCGGGGTCACCGCCTATATAAGTCAGAGCGGAGCGCCCAGAGTGCATTCCAGCCCCAGAGAGCGTCGTGTCAACATCGGGAGAAGAGGGCAGAAGGCAGAAGATTGAAGACCGGGCTCCTCCGCTTTAGCAAAAGAGCGGCAAAAGAGCAGAAAATAGCGGAGGAGCCCGGCAGAAGATCCGGAGAGCGCGGAGAAGAACCGGAGAGACCCCCGAAGAGAAGAAGGCAGCAGACCGGGCTCCTCTGCTATAGCAAAAGAGCGGCAAAAGAGCAGAAGATAGCAGAGGAGCCCGGCAGAAGATCCGGAGAGCGCGGAGAAGAACCGGAGAGACCCCCGAAGTCGGAAGAAGACCCCCGGAGCTGTCTAATAAATTACTTTAAAAATCTGTGTAGTGTTTTTTTTTAATTGACACTTTTTCCCTAGGTGAATGGGTAGGGGTACGATGTACCCCATACTCATTCACATAGGGTGGGGGGCCGGGATCTGGGGGCCCCCTTATTAAAGGGGGCTCCCGGATTCCGATAAGCCCCGCGCCCGCAGACCCCGACAACCAACGGCCAGGGTTGTCGGGAAGAGGCCCTTGTCCTCATCAACATGGGCACAAGGTGCTTTGGTGTGGGGGGGGGCCGCAGCGCGCCCCCCTCCCCAAGGCACCAACCCCCCATGTTGAGGGCATGCGGCCTGGTACGGTTCAGGGGGGGGGACCTAAGGGCCTGGTATGCTCTTGGAGGGAAACCCATGCCGGTTTTTTATTTAAAATTTGGCGCGGAGTTCCCCCTCAAGATCATCTGAGCACAAGTCGCGTGCCGAAGTCGGATCATGCGAGACGGCGATCCGACTTTGATCCGACTTCAATGATAGTCAATAGGCTGAAGTAGGATCAAAGTCAGACCAAAGTAGTACAGGGAGCATTTCTAAAGTCGGAACGACTTGTGTCGGACCAGTTAGGACGGCTCCCATAGGGAAACATTGGATTTCACACGTCATGCGACATGAGCTCCCAATGTCGGAGCGTTTGTCGGACCAGTGTGAACCCAGCCTTAAAAACAAAATGATACTTTGTAATTAGGCCTCATTCACATGGATACTAATGCATACATCTGTGCAAAGAGTGCTGTCTTGGCTTATACAGGATGCACAGGTGGGTCCTCTCATTCACATACAGGCAGTCCTAATCATGTCTACTGGGATGCAGAGGCTGCACAGACACAGCTCCAAATGTGACAGCTGTGCAGGTAACCCTGGAGGCAGACAGCGACCTGCACCTGCTCAGCTGTCACTGCGACCAGCGGCCGTGTCTGTGCAGCAGCTGCGTCCAAGTAGACATGAATGGGAGCGCCTGCAAGTAGATGCACAGGGCACCCGTGCGTCCTCTGTGGGCAAAGACGGCCCTTTGCACAGATGTAAGCATAAGTATGCCCATGTGAACGAGGCTTTAGAAAGAATTGTTCTTTAACTTGCAAGGTGCAGAAAGTTTATAGTACTCAGATTTGCTTACTATAGTTATAGCAATAAAAAATGTTCTTGGCTTAAAAAAAAAAAAAGGAACAAACTAACAGCCACCACATAAAGGCTGCATTCAAACCTGAGTGTTTCAAAGTCGCACTTTTCTACCGCATTTTTTACTGCGATTTTGCCACGTTTTTGCTGCGATTTTGTTTAGGTCACCCATGTAAAAGGCAGAAAAGCGCCTGTAATCTGCCCCAAAGAAGCTCCTGTTCTTTTCTGAGCTTAGGGCGTTTTTCAGCCGTTTTGCTTCAGGTGACAAAACGCTCAGGATGTGGACAGGTGCCATTGAAATGAATGCTATTTTGCTTGTTGGGATGTTTTTTTCAGGCGTTTTTTCTGGATTTTATGAGCTGAAAACGCTCAGGTGTGAATGCAGCCTAAGGACTGGCAAGCTGCAAAAAATGACATGTTTGTTCTGGGGCATAGTTCTCCTTTAATTGGTCTGTATTGGGCTGCAAGTGACCCTCTTACTTAGCTGTCTGCATGAGGTTTTCCTGCTGGTCCTCACCCTATATGATGAATATCGGTGCCTCCTTCTCTCTTATACAATTTTGTTACCCTATCCACTTTGTGAAGGATGATAAAACGGCACGTTTTCAGGGCATGTGACCAGTTGGGGCCTTCCTTAGATCCTGAGTATGTGTAATTGATACAGAGATCAAAGGCAGAGCCTCCGAGTGCCATTTACAGGCCCGTCTCGTGTTTACAGCACGATATAAATTGAAGGGAATATCTGGCAATGCCACCAAGCACCTCAAACTGCAATCATCAACTCAAAGAGCAGCTTCCAGCACCCTGCACCATCAATCAGAACACGGCAACTATACTAAAGTCAGGAAAGTCTGCTCAGTTCACGTTTATTCGGAATTTTATCCAACACATCTAAGTCAGTATCCAGAAAGCACCTCAGATTGCTGCCACTTGACATGACAACTAGACAACTGTAGATATTAAAGTGGGGTTCCACCCAAAAAAACAAAACTACATGAAAAATCCTAAAAAAAAAAAATATAAAAAAAATTTGGATATTTTTTTTTTTTTTTACTTACCTCTAAATGCCTGTTGCTAGGGGGTCCCTCGTAGTCTGCCTCTTCCAGTGCCTGAGCTGGTGACATCACTTCCCCCTCGGCACAGGAAGGGCTCAGCTCTGCTCCCTCCCTCCTGTCAATCATCTGGGACCCATTACAGGTCCCAGGTGACTGAGCGCCCAATCACGGTGCGCGGCGCTGCTCGTGCAGTGGGTGCCAGGCTGTGAAGCCACAGCGTGGTGCCCACAGTTGCAATGCCGGCGCCGCTGAACGGAGGGGGAGACAAGCGGGGCTTCGATCCCCCGCATCGCTGGACCCAGGGACAGGTAAGTGTCCAATTAAAAGTCAGCAGCTGCAGTATTTGTAGCTGCTGACTTTTAATTTTTTTTTTTTCTTTTGACTGGAACTCCTCTTTAAGGCCGGGTTCACACTGCCGATGGATGCGGCTCGCAGCAGGGGGTTCGGTGCACCCGTTCTATATTTCAGGGTAGGGCTGGGGGAAAAAAAAACAATTTAAATCTTGAATCGAGTTGAGAGGTGAAATCTATTCAAAATTTAAGCAAATCGATTTTTTTTTTTCACCGCGCCGGCCCTGAGGAGCTGCGGGCAGGAGTTTTTGGGTGAGGCCGCGGCCTCGGCCTAGTCCGCAGCCTCGCCTAAAAACTTGTGGTAAGTGACGTGGCAACTTGTGGCAAGTGACGTGGCAACTTGTGGCAAGTGACGTGGCAACTTGTGGCAAGTGACGTGGCAACTTGTGGCAAGTGACGTGGCAACTTGTGGCAAGTGACGTGGCAACTTGTGGCAAGTGACGTGGCAACTTGTGGCAAGTGACGTGGCAACTTGTGGCAAGTGACGTGGCAACTTGTGGCAAGTGACGTGGCAACTTGTGGCAAGTGACGTGGCAACTTGTGGCAAGTGACGTGGCAACTTGTGGCAAGTGACGTGGCAACTTGTGGCAAGTGACGTGGCAACTTGTGGCAAGTGACGTGGCAACTTGTGGCAGGTGACGTGGCAACTTGTGGCAGGTGACGTGGCAACTTGTGGCAGGTGACGTGGCAACTTGTGGTAAGTGACGTGGCAACTTGTGGTAAGTGACGTGGCAACTTGTGGTAAGTGACGTGGCAACTTGTGGTAAGTGACGTGGCAACTTGTGGTAAGTGACGTGGCAACTTGTGGTAAGTGACGTGGCAACTTGTGGTAAGTGACGTGGCAACTTGTGGTAAGTGACGTGGCAACTTGTGGTAAGTGACGTGGCAACTTGTGGTAAGTGACGTGGCAACTTGTGGTAAGTGACGTGGCAAGTGGACAATCCACAACTTGTGGCAGGTGATGTGGCAGGTGACATGTTAAATACAAGTACACTGCCGCTCTCTCAGCTGCTGCTTCTCACTCTGGTCTCACAAAATGGCTGAAAGAGTTAAATAATACTGTTTTTTTGAGCTTGGGGAGGGTCTTATGATGTTATCTTAACTAAACGCTTCTAGACGCAAACACGGTAAAACGCAGCTAAACGCGGCATGCAAACGCAGCAAAATCGTGTTCAGCAGTGTTTGCACCATTATACTACCAAAAGTATTGGGACGGCTGCCTTTACACACACATGAACTTTAATGACATCCCAGTCTTAGTCCGTTGGGTTCAATATTGAATTGGCCCTCCCTTTGCAGCTATAACAGCTTCAACTCTTCTGGGAAGACTGTCCACAAGGTTGAGGAGTGTGTCTATGGGAATGTATGACCATTCTTCCAGAAGCGCATTTATGAGGTCAGGTATTGATGTTGTACGAGAAGGCCTGGCTCGCAGTCTCCACTCTAATTCATCCCAAAGGTGTGCTATTGGGTTGAGGTAAGGACTCTGTGCAGGCCAGTCAAGTTCCTCCACCCCAAACTCGCTCATCCATGTCTTTATGGACCTTGCTTTGTACACTGGTGCGCAGTCATGTCCAAAACTGTTCCCACAAAGTTGGGAGCATGAAATTGTCCAAAATGTCTTGGTATGCTGACACCTTAAGAGTTCCCTTCACTGGAACTAAGGGGCCAACCCCAACCCCTGAAAAACTACCCCACACCATAATCCCCCCTCCACCAAATGATTTGGACCAGTGCACAAAGCAAGGTCTATATAAAAATAAATAAATAAAAAAGGAAGAGAGAAAAGTAATAAAAACTAGAAGGAGAGAGGAAGGAAGAGAGAGACACACCAAAAACAAACACAATACTGAAAAGCAGTCATGCACGGAGGATCCCGCATTTTCACCGCTATGTTTACCATACACAACATCCTCACACTCCAGTCTATAGTGGATGAGTGAAGATACTGGTATCCATTCAGTTGAAACAGTTAATTATGAAATCTACAGCCCCAAAAAGCTCCCTCTATGAAATCCTAGATTTAGGATAACATACGACCATTAAAAGGAGCTCTGTCATTAAAACAAACTTCGTATGAAAAATCCCAGCATAAAAGCAAAAGCCCCCCCCCCCCAACAAAAATGCAAATTTAAATAAACATAAAATACTTCTCTTATTACCTTACACCTAGTTGGGCTCCCTTAAGCAAGAATGACATAAATTAGCCTTCTAGCCAAGAATCTCAGAAAAGCCAAGGATCCCACAAGAGAGTTCCTACACATTCCTAGCTAAATTTGGGATCCTCCTCTATATACACACCATGTTGTCAAAAGTATTGGGACGCCTGCCTTTACATGCATGACTGACATCCCAGTCTTCATCTGTAGGGTTCAATATTGAGTTGGCCCACCCTTTGCAGCTATAACAGCTTCAACTCTTCTGGGAAGGCTGTCCACAAGGTTTAGGAGTGTGTCTATGGGAAGGTATGCCCATTCTTCCAGAAGTGCATTTGTGAGGTCAGACACTGTTGGACAAGAAGGCCTGGCTCGCAGTCTCCGCTCTAATTCATCGCAAAGGTATTCTATCGGGTTGAGGTCAGGACTCTGTACAGGCCAGTCAAGTTCCTCCACCCCAAACTCGCTCATCCATGTCTTTATGGACCTTGACTGATGCGCAGTCATGTTGGAACAGGAAGGGGCCATCCCCAAACTGTTCCCACAAAGTTGGGAGCATAAAATTGTCCAAAATGTCTTGGTATGCTGACACCTTCCCTGGAACTAAGAGGCCAAGCCCAACCCCGGAAAAAAAAAAAAAAAAAACCCACACCATAATCCCCCCTCCACCAAATGATTTGGACCAGTGCACAAAGCAAGGTCCATAAAGACATGGATGAGCGAGTTTGGGGTGGAGGAACTTGACTGGCCTGCCCAGAGTCCTGACCTTAATCTGATGGAATACCTTTGGGATGAATTAGAGCAGAGATTGTGAGCCAGGTCTTCTCATCCAACATCCGTACCTGACCTCACAAATGCTCTTCTGGAAGAATGGTCAAACATTCCCATAGACACACTCCTAAACCTTGTGGACAGCCTTCCCAGAAGAGTTGAAGCTGTTATAGCTGCAAAGGGTGGGCCAACTCAATATTGAACCCTACGGATTAAGACTGGGATGGCAGTCATGTGCGTGTTAAAGCAGGCGCCCCAATACTTTTAAAAATATAGTATGTATATGTATATATGTGTGTGTGTGTGTGTGTGTGTGTGTGTGTGTGTGTGTGTGTGTGTGTGTGTGTGTGTGTGTGTGTGTGTGTGTGTGTGTGTTTTGACACCCCGTAATGCATGAGCCCTTCATGATCTCTGTACATAATTCAGAGGATGAAGAAAAGAGGAAAACTGAATGGTTTTTCTTTGCAAACTTCTAATTTGAGTTGAAGTGACGAGCATTGAACAGCAGATATGCTATTCAGGAAATAAATACATTTTCCTACACAGAGGACACTTGGAGAAAAAAAAAAAAAGATGATTTTCCCTCATGCATGGCCAGACAAAAAACACATCTCCAAACATTTAACAATTACCATTTAAGAAGTCACATGGGAAATCCTGGCCAGTAAGCCTTTCTGCTCCCGCTATCCCACTCTCCACAATAGTATGCAGGAAAGCCTTCCCAAGCTGGTCTAATGCCTCCTCTCACTCACAGCTACTCAATCTCAGCAGAAATGATCCTTTAATCCTAGCCGTGGATTATTCAAACTATCTAATGCCGGCCAAGCACAAAACAAATAAAATATTGCTTTATTTAAACAGATTGAGTAAAAAAAAAAGTAATTATTTTTACATATAATAGTAAAACGGACTGCTCTGCTTAAAAAAAAAAAAAAAAACCTTGGCTAAACAGAGGAACAGAGGGGAATGTGTTTACAGAGAACAGGCGGCACTGGAAAATATTACCGTTCTTAATCTCATGTTTAATGAAACCTTTTTTTTTTTAAATCGACGGCTTGGATTTTATCTGGTGGAAATTACAGTCACTAATTAAAAACCTAATGAACACAGATTTACTCTTCATAGGAAAAAGCAGTATTACAATTGGGTAAATCGTGTTAACCCTTTACCTCTTTTGTTGCCAAAAAATCTGATGGACAACGCTAAACCATCACACAGCTGGTAAAAGAAACGGATTGGATATCACAGCGCTGTGTTGCGTCCTGTACCCACGATCAGCATTATGTACCGCTTTCAAAGCGATTTACGACAATTGGATCAGTAGTACACAGCTTTCGTTCGAAATTTTATGAAGGAACAAACGCGAAAATTTTTTCTTGTACGATACCAGATAGGACGTTTTTTGTTTAATTAGTACAGTTTTTCGTCTGAAAATACAATACGAATAAAATATATAGAATTTGCGTATTTAGTAAACTCTTCGTCTTCAATATGGAGACTAACATGGCAAAAAAAAAAGGGCGATCATTTGTCCGATAATCTCATCGTGTGTACTAGGGTTACGAGTAGACAATTTAAGGATAAAATTCAGAAGACCAGACCGATCTCCAGAATCCATCAAGCATTTTAAAGTTGGTCCCATGATCGAAGATTGAAGTGGAGGTCTTATTTTTTCCTTGTACCTACAGGGAAACCTATAATAAGGCTTACCTGTAGGTACTGTGACCATCTCCTAACCTTGCACAGTTTAGGACAGTGATGGTGACACCCCAGATGTTTTGGAGCTACATTTCCCATGATGCTCATGCACTCTGCAGTGTAGTTGAGCATTATGGGAAAAGTAGTTCCAAAACATCTGGGGTGCCAAAGGTTTGCCATCACTGGTTTAGGAGATATTCAGTGAATGCAGCTGATGACGTCATTGGCGCATGCGCTCTGAAGGTCCGGCTGCATGGGAGTGACGTCATCGCAGCTCCGGCCACTCACAGTGGCGGAGCCCGCGACCCCGCAAGAAGCCCTGGGGAAGGTGTCAGACGTCTTAGCGGTGTGCGGGCGCCGCTGGAGGGCTTCGCTCTAAGGTAAGTATTTCATAATGAGCTAGTATGTTAAGCATGCTAGTTCATTATGCCTTTGTCTTACGGGGTTTTTTTTCGGGGGGGGGGGGGGGGGGGGGGGTTCCCAGGGTTTACAACCTCTAAGATAAATATTTAGTCAAGAAATGGGGAGAGTAAAGTGAGGTACACTCTATAAGAAAATTGGGCGCAAGATCGTCCGATTTTCCCTGTTGTCTCACAGCAAGTCGGAACCGAGGAAGGAAATAATGTACGAAAATTCTCATACGACAAAGGGACTTATTTTGCTGTTTATTGTTTCTGATCATGCGCAATCTTTTATTTCTGATTCGTTAGTTCTGTTCCCAAACAAGAAAAATTTTAGAGTTTGTCCCTTTTACCAAATTTCGCTCGGAAAGTCGGAATCAGCTGTCGAAAGTCGTGTACACACTATCAGAAAATCGTACGATCGTTCTTCGGATGAAAGTGTTCTTATAGTGTGTATGAGCCTTAACTTGGGGTGGAATGATGGCCATACACACTTTGATAATTCTTTTCTGATCAATCTCTTCTGATCTATTCTGATCAACATGCCACACGCGGGGAAGTCCTGCTTCTGCTTCTATTGACACAGAAAACAGGACTCGGGCCCCGTGTCATTGGATTTGATTGACAGCAGTGGGAGCCAATGGCTGCACTGCTATCAATCTATCCAATCAGGACCCGAGGCACCAGCGAGAGCAGGTGTGCTCGTTCCCGGCGCTGGAAAGACAGGGTACAGGTAAGTAAAACAGGGGCATTGGGGGGCTGCTACACTAAAGGAGGTTTTTCACCTTAATGCATTAAGGTGAAAAACGCCGACGGTTTACAACCCCTTTAAGTTGAGGTGGAACGATGGCCATACACACGTCAATGATTATTTTTCTCTTCTGATCAAAATAATAGATCTTTAGCAGATAGCCATTTCGATCAACATGCCACACGCGGGGAAGTTGATTTTGATTGATAGTTAAGATATGATTGTAACTTATGATTGTAAATTATCAATTCAATCGCTGTTTCCACCATGTAACCTCATAATCTGATTGTTCAAGAAATACGGTTCTATTCATGAATAAAATATCTCAGTGCTGCCGATTGAAGCGAAACAATCGTTTTCCACCCTGGCCTATCAACTCAATCTGAATGAATCCGATCGAAATTGGGTCTAAATTGATCTGAAGGGACCTTATGAACAAAAAGATAGAAAAACGGCCATACACCAACAGCTTAGAGTGCACATAATACAAGAAGCTGCTATGCCACTGACGCATTTTGCCCTGCCCACCTGGGCTTAGCTGGAGAGACTTTGACCAAGCCCTGGTGCGCGGGGCGAAAGAGGTCAGAGGGCATGGCTAATGGGAGGGGCTAGGGCCGCTTCTCATATTATGTACACTGGGAGCGGTTTGTGTGTGACGGTTCTCTAACTTTGGTTATAACGCTTCCTGGAAGGGCATATTTATGCCAGCACCCCTGTCTGATGGATTCATCAAAGCAGTGGTATGGGCACTTGTAGTGGCACTACATGAAGTACATGGAAGGGAAGTTATGGCGATTTGATTTTTTTTGCTGATTTGATCATTTTGATCGAATCGCAGAATGATTGGATAAAAAAATTGAAGCATGAACAGCTGAAGAATCTGATAAACTGAGCCTGTAGACTGTAATTAGCAGGTCATGTGATGCTCCAGTTCTGGGCGACGTGACTCAATCCTGACATTGTGACTCACAGAAACCCAGCACTGTGGATGCCAACATCAGCAACGTATTTACTTTACATTAAGACTCGCATGACATTACGAGTGGCCTGTGTGCAGAAAAAAAAAAAAATGTATTCATGCTTTAAAGCAGCACTAAATTGACACTTATTGCTGCCATCTCTGCTGTAGGTTGGAGCCCCGGGCAGAACCTCATTGATCCCAACACTTCAGTCCAGGGCTGGAACTTAGTGACTCTTAACACCTCCACTTATCCAGGCTTAGGCTGCACATAAGGACGACGTGTTTTAAAAAAATGTCCTTTAAAAAGGAACCAGTTGGGACAGAAACACAGCAGCTTGTTTTTAAAAAAGTGACAGCTTCAGAACTAACTTGCTTAGTAACTTGAACAAGCATTTAGTGATTGGAAGTGTCTGTCAGTATACTTGTATGGGGTCAGTGACTCATTGTGTGCTGAAGTAAGGACAAGGATGACAGGCACAGACTAGGAACTTCAGGGCTTGTTCACATCAGCGGCCGTGTAATACTGCGGTCCCCTGGTGTGCGCTGTAAAGGGAGAAGTACTGCTGCATTGTAAATTATGCATCACGGTGTTTACTTTATTTATGTTCCAAAGTGGAAATTCATTCATCTTTATTCGCTGCAGTGGGTTGTGATACGGTGTACTGCGTCGCGACACCCTGCACTAAATAAAAAAGGACAGCATGTCCTACCTTTTTTTTTTTTTTTTTAGCTGCGCAGTGGTGTGAACCGAATGGGATGGAAGGCAAATTGCCTTGTCTATGCGTTGGGATTGCTCTGGGCAAGGCTGCTCAGCACAGTACATATGGTAGGAAAACGGTCATAAAAAGCCAGCTGGCCACTGCTATGTCTAAAGCCCTTTTCACATGGGGCGGAATCTGCTTTTCTCAGCAGAGGATATGTCGGCTGATCCCCTGCAGAGCTGAGCAGAGCGGGTGGATGACAGGTCCGTGTTTGCTCAGTTTCTGAAGAACGGACATGGACAAAGGATGCTCTGCTGTATGGGTGGTCAGGTGTAAACAGACCAGCTGTCCATTTACATCCGATTTGTCTAAACTACATATGTCAAACACAAGGCCCGCAAGTCGAATATGGCCCATCGGGTTTTATCATGTGGTTCTCGCACCCAGTTTTGCCAGTGGAGCTCCATTCCACAACCTCCAGCGCTCACCTTTTGCTCTCGTTGTCACTAAACACAGGGCTTGGGGGTTGCACACTGTGCATGGTGCACCCCTAAACCCTGCACTCTGCATGCAGCACACCCCTGAAGTCTGCACTCAGTACGTAACGCACTCCTAAACCCTGCACTCTGTACGTAGTGCACCCCTAAACCCTGTGTTCTGTATATAGGGCACCCCTGGAACTGAAATCTGTACATAGAGCACCCCTGAACCCTACACTTTATACGTAATGTACTCCTGAACTCGGCACCCAGTGTGTAGCGTAATCCTGAATGCTGCACTCTGTACGTAATGCAATCCTGAACTCGTCACTCTGTACATAGCATAATCCTGAACTCTTCACTCTGTACATAGCATAATCCTGAACTCGTCACTCTGTACATAGCGTAATCCTGAATTTTGCGCACTGTACGTAGCGCAATCCTGAACTCTGCCCTCTGAACGTAATGCACTCCTGAACGCAGCACTCTGTATGTAGCATAACCCTGAACTCGGCACTCTGTACATAGCATAATCCTGAACTCGTCACTCTGTACATAGCATAATCCTGAACTCGTCACTCTGTACATAGCATAATCCTGAACTCGTCACTCTGTACATAGCATAATCCTGAACTCGTCACTCTGTACATAGCGTAATCCTGAATTTTGCGCACTGTACGTAGCGCAGTCCTGAACTCTGCCCTCTGAACGTAATGCACTCCTGAACGCGGCACTCTGTACATAGTATAATCCTGAACTCGGCACTCTGTACATAGTATAATCCTGAACTCGGCACTCTGTACATAGTATAATCCTGAACTCGGCACTCTGTACATAGTATAATCCTGAACTCGGCACTCTGTACATAGTATAATCCTGAACTCGGCACTCTGTACATAGCATAATCCTGAATTCTGCGCACTGTACGTAGCGTAATCCTAAACTCTGCACTGTGTGTGTAGTATAATCCTGAACTCTGTATGCAATGCACTCCTGAACCCTGCACTCTGTACGTAGAGCATATCAGATATAACCGGCCCTTTAAGGGTAACCATACTGCTAATGCCGCCTGCAATGAAATTGAGTTAGACATCCCTGGCCTAGACGGAGGGGAACAGATCCCCTTCCATTTCTTTTTAGTGGACCAAATCGTATTGGAGGACACAAGTCAGTTTATACCCACCGCTCTGATCAGGTCCAACTGAAAGACTGACAGGGGGACTTGATTGGAAAGGGGCCTAACCTGACAGGTTCCAGAAACTGCGGCAGAACCACCAAATGCCAAGTATAAGGGAAAAAAAGGCGCATAAATAAAACCGCACAATGATTCAGTTGAAAATGATTCACATTTCAGATTCCAATATACTCAAAATACTTAAAGTAATTAGGTGGTGCACTCACCTTATGGCTTCCTCAGTATCCCTTTGTAGGTTTAGGCACCAGTAGTCACATAATCCACACAAAAACTGTTCCAACAGTCAGACCCAAAATATACAACAGCTGAACGAGCCACACAAGGTTTTCTTGGCCTGCGAAGGAATAAAAGAAATGCATAGAATGAAATTATAATTCTACATTATAATTCCACAACTTGAGAGAATATACAGAAATGAATGATCTGTACATTGGGAAGTGAGAAGATAGAAAAACCTTGCCACACAAAGCTGCACAGTGTCAATGTAATCACAGGGAGTGAAACCTGCGTTCTATATTAGGTTTATAACCAAAAAGTGTGTGGGCTATGGCTCACTGCAGAAAGCCAGACAGGATGTGAGGTCATGGTTTCCAAAGTGAGGGGCAAAGTGAATAAAAGCATGACATCATAGTTAGTACAGGAAACTCATGTGTTAGAACCCATCCATCTTAACGGGACAGTAAAATGCTACAAAAGTTATTTAACCATGAAGCAACATTATAGAAGTATATAGCACTTTCCTTCCCGTATACACTACTGTGCAAAAGTTTTAGGCAGGTGTGAAAAAAAATGCTGTAAATGAGGAATGTTTTCAGAAATAGAAATGTTAAAAGTTTATTTTTATCAATTAACACAATGGAAAGTAAATGAACAGAAGAGAAATCCAAATGAAATCAATGATTGGTGTGACCACCCTTTGCCTTTTTCTAGGTACACTTGCACACAGTTTTTGAAGGAACTCGGCAGGTAGGTTGTTTTAAACACCTTGGAGAACTAACCACAGATCTTCTGTGGATGTAGGCTGCCTCAAATCCTTCTCTCTTCATGTAATCCCAAACTAACTCCATGATGTTGAGATCAGGGCTCCGTGGGGGACAACCCATCTCTTCCAGGATTTCTTGGTCCTCTTTACACTGAAGATTGTTTTTTTTTTATAATATATATATATTTTATTTAAAGCGGGGTTTCACTGTATCCACATATTTTTTTTGGGGCAAAATGACAATGTTTAATATATATAAATATTGAACTTACTCGTTCCGGTTTTAGAGCTTACTGCTCTCAGTTTTCTCCAATAAAAAAAGTTATAAAATTTCCTGCTGCCGGTTTTCATCTTGCCTGTGGGCATGTGAAGCCCACAGGCATCCTCTTCCGGGATACAGTGCTGCTGATCGACCAGCATGCACCGCCCGTTCTATCCCCGATCTCGCGCATGCGCAGTAAACAGAAATCATAGCGCCAAGAACGTCTGTTGAAATCACGCGAGATTTCACGGCGGGTCTCCGCACTGACTCCTGGGATGAATGACACGAGATCCCAGGAGACAGTGCGGCGATCATAGGAAATGCCGCGGATACCCGCAAAATCCCCGCCCACAGCCGCAGGGACCGAAGACATACCGGGCCACTTATCTTAAGGTAGGAAAACAAAGAACTAAAAAAACTGATGTCCATATAGCACTGCTATATTTAGAAGCCACGGAGCGAAAGTGTAAAAAATGAGTGAAGATCCGCTTTAAGAAATATGGGATAATACAATTCAAAAAAACATAAGAAAAATTTGAAGATGGGTCTTAATGACATTGGCTGTATTTCACATTTTGACTCAGTCCAGAGCACCTTCTGCCATTTTTCTGCACCCCAGTTCCTATATCCCGTGCATAGTTGAATAGCTTAGTCTTGTTTCCACATTGGAGGTTTGACTTTTCGGACACAATTCGTCCATGAAGACCACTTCTGGCCAGACTTCTCTGGACATTAAATGGGTGTACTTGGGTCCCACTGGTTTCCGTCAGTTCTGTGCTAAAGGCACATTTGGACATCTTCCGACCATGAAGGGAAAGAAGCATGATGTGTCTTATCTGCTGCACTAAGTTTCCTGAGCCGAACACCACATCTACTGTCCTCAATGTTGCCCGTTTCTTTGTGTTTCTTCAAAAGACCTTAAACAGGACATCTTGAAACCCCAGTCTGCTTTTAAATCTTTCCCTGGGAGAGGCCTTGCTGATGTAGTATAACTACCTTGTGTCTTGTTGATGTGCTTAGTCTTGCTATGATGTATGACCCGTGACATGAAACAACCTGACCTAAGTAGCAGAGTTTGGCTGTTCCTCACCTAGTTTTAAGTTCTACTACACAGCTGTTTCTGTTTCAGTTAATGAGTGTGTTTCAACCTATATATGAAATTAATGATCATTAGCAGCTGCTTGGTATAATTAGCACACACCTCTGACTGTAATCCTACAAAATACCTGACTTTGTGCAAGCGTGCAAATATAAGAATCGATGGTGGTTTCAAGCCAAAGGGTAGTCACACCAAATATTAATTTGATTTTGATCTTTCTTCTGTTCGCTCACTTCGCTTTTTTTGTATTGATTAAAATATCTAAAATATACATTTTTGAAAGAATTCCTAATTTACACATGCCTAAAACTTTTTGCACAGTACTGTAAATATGGAAGCTGCCACTGTTTACTTGTTTCTGAAGGTACAACCTCCAGGGCTGTGACCTTTCTCCTACTAAGTCAAGTCCGAGTCAAGAAGTAGCAGAACACAAGTACAAATCAGGGATTGGACAGACGTATCCTTTGTGGTCTCATTATTTTAAACAGGCCAGGGATTGAAAGTTCTTAGGAGGCCATACACGTAATGGTCTGAGTGAACAATTCTTCACAGAATCATTTAATATGATCGAATCTATGAATGAGCGCAAACACGCATACTGTCATCAAATTGATTTTGAACAAAACTGATCAATTTATTTGAAATCATACAGATCAGTCTGAATGGAAAAACGTTGTAGAAAAGTGGATAATTCCATTTGATTGTTAAATGTACGGCATGTCTAACAATCTTTCCAATCGTATTTCCAAACGCACAGCAAGGCCTCGTTCACATGGGGGTACTTGGGGCTGCCTGGACAACTATACATACCCGTGCGAGCAAACATGAGCCTTGCACGGATGTAGGTTTAATCACACCAGTGTCAACGAGGCCCATCAATAGGATTGTATACAAACTTGTCCTATGTATGACCACCATTAGGTTTCACCAGGGATAAAAAAAAAAAAAAAAACAGTAGTCTGGAGTATGCAGTCAGATATTATTCTACTCTATTCTAGGTAGGTAAAGGCCACTTGCAAAGTGCTTTATGCCTCAGCAGTTCTGTATTCAGTAGCATATTCTTAGGAATGTTGGCTTAGAACCATTACAATCGGATATATTATAGAACTATCTATGGACCACAGACTTAGCAGCAAATACAACTGTTAATGCAAAAAAGCCCATTCATGGAGAAATCCTACAGTCTAGCAATGAATGATCACACCCTTGAACCCGTTTCCATTTACACATACACATCAGACTATTCAGTTTATGTCATCCATCTCCCCATCACAGACTATGAAGCGTTGATCGTTTGCGTCAGGTCTATTCCAATCATCCAGCCCACCATCCCATTATCCAATCTACAAATGGTTAGATCACACTACCAGTCCACCAGTACAATGGTTTGCAATTCATTCATGGGGAAAATATCCAAAAGTGAGATCTCTCCTTGAGATAATCCCTGAATTTATGTAAGACAGTAGTGGTCAATTTTCTTGATATTGGGGCACCTGACATAACAAAAGGGCCGTTCAAAAATTCAGGGACAATTCATTATCAGAGACAGCAGACACAATATGATATAGTCAAATACTGTGGACGTAATACGGGAGATGGTCAGAGAGTGTGGACAGAATACAGGAGATGGTCAGAGACTGTGGACAGAATACAGGAGATGGTCAGAGACTGTGGACAGAATACAGGAGATGGTCAGAGACTGTGGACATAATACAGGAGATGGTCAGAGACTGTGGACAGAATACAGGAGATGGTCAGAGACTGTGGACAGAATACAGGAGATGGTCAGAGACTGTGGACAGAATACAGGAGATGGTCAGAGACTGTGGACAGAATACAGGAGATGGTCAGAGACTGTGGACAGAATACAGGAGATGGTCAGAGACAGTGGACCTAATACAGGCGATAGTCAGAGACTGTGGACCTAATACAGGAGATGGTCAGAGACTGTGGACCCAATACAGGAGATAGTCAGAGACTGTGGACCCAATACAGGAGATAGTCAGAGACTGTGGACCCAATACAGGAGATAGTCAGAGACTGTGGACAGAATACAGGAGATAGTCAGAGACTGTGGACAGAATACAGGAGATAGTCAGAGACTGTGGACAGAATACAGGAGATGGTCAGAGACTGTGGACATGATACAGGAGATGGTCAAAGACTGCAAGCATGCTATAGTTGCTAGAGACTGGGGACACAGTTCAGTAAACAGTCATGGCCTGAAGAAATATTACATAAGGCTGCTAGAAATCACTAGAGGGCAATAGAAAAAAACAGATTAGTGTCTGTAGGGGCCCCGAAAGCCACACAAAAAATGCCAAAGGATCGCAGGTTGGGCACCAAGGATATAGGGGGTAGGGACGTTTCTCCAAAACATAATGCAAGGGGTAAATTCAATTAAAGGGAACCTAAGAGGAATAATATGGGGGCTGCCATTGCTGACTTGCTTTTAAAGATTAAAGTTCCAGGGCGGTCACCCTTTTCCTGACTTTTACCTCTAGGAGAACATGAGACTTCACCAAATGCAGGTCAGCAACAGCAGTGCTCATAGTTTTAACCTCATCCTACCTTACTGGCAAGCTTTTGGGTGAATAGAAGAAACCTAAGCTACAGCAGGAAACAAATATCATTTTTAAGTATTTTTTTTTTTTTAAAAAGCCCGTACATATGGACAGTTTTATGCAAATGCAGCAGTCTAAAGTTTGGGAATTTACCAGTCATACAAATGCTGTATGTTAAATACAATTTATTGGCTCTCATGCAGCGTGTTTCCAGCTTGAAGTAAGCTCGTCTTTCAAACCTCCTGCTCGACAGTGACAGGTGTAGCCTCGAGATTTAAACTAGGCGTCAATCTGCCTGGCAAGTCTCCATCAACCTTTGCATGACATCATTTTATGGTGCATGACATCATCTTTCAAGGCTCCACCTCAGCAGCCTGCGGATACAATGAAAAAAAAAAAAAGCTGGCACAGCATGCAATCCTCACAATGGCTATAAAATGTGGGCAGAAAAAAAGGCGAGCCAAATGCCAGAGTAAGGGCAACGCAACCCCAAATTAACCGCAACAGTATGAGTACCAATGTGTCACCCAACGCTTAATATATGGTATTATCCGGACCGTTAATGAGCATGTTTGCTGTGCAGACATTTCCAGATGCCCCAAGCACATCTACTATAATAAACGCTTTCCATCCTCGTGCACATTAGACCGCCCGTAATCACTGACACCCAAACACACCTAGACATATGCTACAGCCCTACCTATGTAATCCTAATTAGGTTCCTTCTTTAAAACTCTCAGGGGAGCAATTTATTTCATGAAAAGCAGGTCGCTTTTTCTTAGCAACGCTGAAATGTAAAAGAATCGATTATATGGAATGTTAGCGACACATCTGTTTACAAGCGTACATACGCACTCACACACCGCACACGCTGTATATCATACGCACTCACACACTGCACACGCTGTATATCATACGCACTCACACACCGCACACGCTGTATATCATACGCACTCACACACTGCACACGCTGTATATCATACGCACTCACACACCGCACACGCTGTATATCATACGCACTCACACACTGCACACGCTGTATATCATACGCACTCACACACTGCACACACTGCACACGCTGTATATCATACGCACTCACACACTGCACACGCTGTATATCATACGCACTCACACACTGCACACGCTGTATATCATACGCACTCACACACTGCACACGCTGTATATCATACGCACTCACACACTGCACACGCTGTATATCATACGCACTCACACACCGCACACGCTGTATATCATACGCACTCACACACTGCACACGCTGTATATCATACGCACTCACACACCGCACACGCTGTATATCATACGCACTCACACACTGCACACACTGTATATCATACGCACTCACACACCGCACACGCTGTATATCATACGCACTCACACACCGCACACGCTGTATATCATACGCACTCACACACTGCACACGCTGTATATCATACGCACTCACACACCGCACACGCTGTATATCATACGCACTCACACACTGCACACGCTGTATATCATACGCACTCACACACCGCACACGCTGTATATCATACGCACTCACACACTGCACACGCTGTATATCATACGCACTCACACACCGCACACGCTGTATATTATACGCACTCACACACTGCACACGCTGTATATCATACGCACTCACACACTGCACACGCTGTATATCATACGCACTCACACACTGCACACGCTGTATATCATACGCACTCACACACCGCACACGCTGTATATCATACGCACTCACACACCGCACACGCTGTATATCATACGCACTCACACACTGCACACGCTGTATATCATACGCACTCACACACTGCACACGCTGTATATCATACGCACGTTACACACATGGTGGATAAACACAAGCACTTCTCTGCAGTCACTACTTGTCCTGCAGCAGATCCTCTTCCAAAAAACACACAAGCGTGTCAAACACTCAGCCGCAATCCCTTTCCAGCGCAAACATGCAATCACCTGCTGTCTGTAGCACCCATTTCACAGATCCGTCCTCTCCCTGGCCAGAGATGTACAGTCTGGTGAATGAGAGCAGCAAGCCGAGCCGTGGGCTGCCTAGTAATACTACCATACTCGTCCACTGAATACTAAGTGGGATTACATCCCCCCTCCCACACACACACACACAGCTCCTATCACCATAGACAATGCATGAACTGTCCATGACTTCGACATGTTACATCTGTGTCTGCTGCAGGCCATGCAGAAGGTACAGACTTGTTCTGCACAGTGATGTCATGACAAAGACTTGTTAAATGGATTTAAGGATCAGTCGTGCTAAAGGCACATAGCGATCTAACGATAGTAAACATGCTACATGGGTTGGAGGAAACCTGTGCTGTCATGCCGCTCCGACAGTCGCAATGTTTTGGAGCCCCAAGTCCTGCAAGTGACGTGAAGTCCTGATCTGCATGCTTGGCCCCGGGGCAGCGATTGTGAAAGTTGTGAAGCCACTGAAGTCATTGGCATGACAGTCAGGAAGAGTGTCTATTATGGAGATACTAACAGCAGCAGCCTACATATTTCATTACAGGTTTCCATGGGAGGATTTAAAGGGGAACTTTACCCATAACCACAAGAGGGTTCTTTACTGTAAGATCGGCAAGGATGTGGAATTCCCTTCCACAGGCGGTGGTCTCAGCAGGGGCATCAATAGTTTCAAGAAACTATTAGATAAGCACCTGCAACATACAGGGATATACAATGTAATACTGACATATAATCACACAAACAGGTTGGACTTGATGGACTTGTGTCTTTTTTAGACCTCACCTACTATGTAACTATGTAACATGATAAAAAATAATGTTCTTTAGCAAGGAACATACATTCCACATTAATAATTATGCTACCAAAATGAGTGTGTGCTGTAAATTGCCTCCAGCATTGTTCCTTCTTGCTGGAGGCTGCCATTTTGCTGAAGCCAGGAGCCCCTGAGAAGCAATAAATCTTTAGGCCGTCAGCAGATCGGCCTCTACAAATTCGGAACCCTGCCAAAAAATAAAGAGCAACTGAGCATGTGCAGAGTAGGGTGAGACAGTGTATTACTGGGTTTTATACACTGTAGGTGCTTATTTTTAATGTTTTACATACCTATACCTGCAAAAGGGGCCAGCCTGAAGTGATCTAGCAGGACTTTAAGGCTGCTTTCACACTGAAAGCCCCGGCCGTTAGCGGTAAAGTGCCAGTTGTTTTATCAGCGCTTTACCGCTGTTTAAGCAGCGCTCTTGCGTCGCTTTTCAGCCACTAGTGCGGCGCTTTTAGCCCCAAAGGAGGAGTTAAAAACTCCAGTTTTATGGCGCTTTTCATGCACTGCACATTCATTGCAATGGGCAGGGGCGTTTTGGAAGCGCTGTATACACCGCTCCCAAACTGCCCCAAAGATTCTGCTTGCAGGACTTTTTCTAACTAAAGGGAGGCAGTTTTCATGTGCTATTTCTAGCGCTAAAACGCCTGAAAACTGCCTCAGTGTGAAAGGGGTCAAAGTGTTACTAAACCCACAACAGTAAAATCAGTCTGTATATGCAGTAAAGCATGCTGGTTATACTCACTGCGGAACCTAAGGGGTTAATCGTATGAATTGTGTAAATAGGCTGTTTGATTCTGTATGCACAGATCCTCCTCCTGTTCTTCTACTGACTCCAGAGCATGTCCGGATAAGACAGAGCCTTTGGAGTCAGGCTGCACATGCTCAGTTCGGTGTGCATTGGTAAAGAGGTTTTTTTTTTTCCTTGGGAGGGTGCATGTGATCAGCACTGTCCAGACAGAGGGTCAGGGGTCCTGGATCCTGACAGGACAGCTCTATGCAGTGTGAAAACTCCTCCTACAAGCTTTACCAGGAACTGATAGAAGTCACCAGGTTGCTTTATACTACTGTAGAGAAAAGCTATTTAGCAGTTTATATTTAATAAAATCATTGCATTTCCATGTTCTGTGTACTGTGTGAGACCAGATATACTGAATTCAGGGTTTAGGCACACTTTAAAGTGATTGTAAACAATCACCTTGTAAAACAAAACCATTCAGTTTAAAAGCAAAACATTTGTGTATAGATCTAAAAAAATAAAAAAATAATTTATTTATACACACACACGCATAAATGCACTTTTTTTTTCTTTTTTTTTTTTTTTAAATTATCACAATTCCTCTGTTCTCAGCTGCATAAGAGCTGAGGGGAGGAGAAACAACAGAACACTAAGCTTCCCAATGAAAGGCTATGAAGGGGGAGCATGTTAGGACAATTCTGATCATTGGAGAACACAGTGAGTTCCCAGTATAGCTAGAGGACTGACCACACTGTGCTCTCCTACTTAATGTGGTCAGTTTTTAATTGGAAAGCAGAGGGACTGAAAGGAACGCCAGGGAATTCGCACAAAGGAAGCGATACAAAGAACAGGAGGCCATCTCATACAAGTATATGGTACAGCAGGCACATCCCAGGAATATGAAATGTTGGGGTAACAAACACTGTAATTTTCTGACTAAAGTTCCACTTTAAAGCAAAATTAAATTCAGTTTAACCGCTTCCCGACCAGCCGCCACAGTTATACTGCAGCAGGTTGGCTCCCCTGCGCCGTAGAACTATACGTCGGCTCGCGGGATTGGGATAGCTGGCACACACCCGCTGCACAGCGGGGGTGCTGATGCTCGTGGCTGACGGTCGCGATGATCGCCGGCCACGAGCGATCGCGAGCACCAGAGACAGAACACGGAATTGTGTATAAACACACAAATCCATGTTTTGTTTTGAGAGGCATGACTGATCATGTGTTCCTATTAGCTAGGAACCACGATCCGTCACTTTCTCTAGTCGGTCCCCTCCCCTTCAGTTAGAATCACCTCCCAGGGAACACAGTTAACCCCTTGATCACCCCCTAGTGTTAATCCCTTCACTGCCAGTGACATTTTTACAGTAATCAATGCATTTTTATAGCACTGATCGTGTATTAATGCCAATGGTCCCAAAAATGTGTCAAAAGTGTCTGATGTGTCCTCCAAAATGTCGCAATCACGAAAAAAAAAAATAAAAAAAATAAAAAAAAAAATCGCAGATCGCCGCCATTACTAGTAAAAAAAGTTTAAAGGGAATTTTAATTGAATGAGGCTTCGGTATGTTTTAAAGTTTAATACGGTTACAATTTCTTCATCTATTATTGATTTAGTGAAGAAAACCAAAGTTATAGTCCTAACCCTTCTTTTCTTTTCTTATCTAAATAAAAATTAGTCTAGCCCAAAAACAGCACATTGCAATATATTATCGTATATACATCGTTCAGCCATAACCGTAAGACGTAACTTTATGACCACTGACCGGTTAATTGAATAACATTGATGATCCTTTTACAACGGCATCTGAAAGTCGGTGGGATATATTAGGCAGCAAGTAAACATGTTGCCCCTAAAGTTGATGTGTTGAAAGCAGAAAAAGGTGGGCATCAGTTTGTTGTGTATGGGGCTGTGTAGCCACAGACTGATCAGGGTGTCCATGCTGACCCATGTCCACAGAGAAAAGCACCTACAAAGGGTACGTGAGCGTCAAAACTGGACCACATAGCAATGAAAGAAGGTGGTCTGGTCTGATGAATTGTCTTCTTTTACATCATGTGGATTGGCCAGGTGCGTGATCTACTTGGGGAAGAGATGGCACCAGAATGCGCTATGGGAAGAAATCAAGCTGGCAGAGACAGTGTGATGTTTTGGGCAATGTTCTGCTGGGAAACCTTTGGTCCTGCCATTCATAAAGATGTTACTTGACACATGCAACCTACCTAAAACATTGTTGCTGACCAAGTACACCCCTTCATGGAAGTGGTATTCCCTGATGGCAGTAGCCTCTTTCAGTAGGATAATGTGGCCTACCACATTGCAAAAATGGTTTGAGGAACACAACAATGCGTTTGAGGTGTTGACTTGGCCTCAGAAATTCTCCAGATCTCAATCCAATCGAGCATCTGCAGGCTGTGCTGGAATAACAAGTCCAATCCATGGAGGTTCCACCTCGCAACTTGAAGAACTTGAAGGATCTGCTACTGACAGCTTGTTGGCAGATACCACAGGATACCATCAAAGGTGTAGTGCCATCAATGCAACAATTGGGTCAGGGCTATTTTTTGCAGCAAAAGGGGGACCTTCTCAATATTAGGTAGGTGGTCAAAGTTTTGGCTGATCGGTGTATGACTAATGCACTAGCCTCCAGCCACAGGATAGTGCTTTCTGTGCATCGCTTCCCTGAATTTCCACTCAAGGAGCACATTCACATTGAGACTACATGTACCATGAATCAACGAACCACATGCAGGCATGCCAATTCGTTTTAAAAAAATGTGCCCGACATGCAGATGCTGCCTTGGGAACCAATGTCAATCCCCACCTCGGAGGAGGTGCAGAGGCCTATCTTCAGTTCATTTTCTCCTCCAGCTGCCTATGCATGTCGGCCCAGGCAGCTTTTTTCTAATGAGGCTGTAGTCCGAGCACGGGATAGCGCACAAAATAGGCACCTCCATAGGACCCTGTTAGGGAAAGGAGACAGAGACACTCCACAACAGGAAGGAAAGGGCAACGATAATGTGACCACACTGACTAGAATTAAAGGAACGCTTTAGATGACCCTTCTGCTGTAGAAAATGTAAAAAAAAAAAAAAAAAAAAAATGGATTTTAATATCAGTTTATTATTTCACAAGGCAAAACAACCTATCACCAAAATCAATTGTGGACAACGCAAAAAGAAAAATTGTTAAAATGAATATTTTCTGAATAATGTGCTCTCCTTGTAGAAGTAGTATAGAATTTTTTTATAGAGCAGGTAAGGGCACCTCTATGGAACCACTCTGGTTCCTTACCAAGTTACCCTACAGAATTTAACATTAGACTTCCATACAGATGTATTTTGTTTTTTTTGGTGGAGTGGGACATCATTTTATTCCCCTGTCCTTAACCGTTTTCTTTGGCCCCAGCAAGGAGATGCACTTCAACTTCCAATGTTGCTGTAAGCTAAACATCCCCGTTTCTCTCCCCCCCCTACGATGTGCTCTTCATATATTCCCATTGAGGACCCAATAGGGAGCGGGTGTGGTGCCAACGGTTGCTTAGTGGATTCTCCATATGACCGATGTTCATTCTGCAGCCAAGCTCTGTAGCATCTGGACACAACTGAGAACGATCTCATTACATGGGGACAAACATCCATACACAACTGTTAGCAGCCTGACCATTATCTCACTTTATCTAAAATGAAAAAGAAGAGATCCTGATGGAACTTGACATGCCTATACAAAAAGGTTCAGTTCTATGTCAGTGCAAAGTAATTTCATGACTGAAATAGACCCATCTTATGGGAAACTGAAGTAATAACAGCAAGGGAACCTGGTAAAATAAAATGATTCACCAGCAAAAAAAAAGTAACCAATCTGACATGAGCTTCATTTCTACAGCAAACAAAAAAAAAAAAAAAACAGCTGGATCCTGAATGGTTGCAGTGGACAATTGTTTCCATAATTTTCTCCGTTATACATTACATTTAGAGCCGGTTCACACAGGGGCGACTTGTCAGGCCACCTAGCCGCCTGACAAGTCGCCTCCCGTTCTGTACTATGGAACCGTTCTAATAGGAGCGACGCAAGTCGCTCCGACTTAGAAAAAGGTTCCTGTACTACTTTGGGGGCGAGTTGCATTGACTTCTATACAGAAGTCGTTTTGCAAGTCGCCGCAGAAGTTGTTTGCAGGTCGC
Source organism: Lithobates septentrionalis (assembly GCA_037952835.1). Lineage (NCBI taxonomy): Eukaryota > Metazoa > Chordata > Amphibia > Anura > Ranidae > Lithobates > Lithobates septentrionalis. The sequence continues at coordinate 75,343 of JBBDGP010004815.1, read as the reverse complement.
CTTCGCTGAGGCGACCTGCAAGTCGTGCCGCCCCTGTGTGAACCGGGGCTTAAGGTTGTCCCGATACCGATACTAGTATCAGTGCTGACACCGAGGATTTGCATGAGTACTTTTACTCATGCAAATGCTCCCGATATCTGGACACTCAGGAACGATCAGTGCAGCAGCGGGGAAGTTTAAATCACCGATCTCCCTGTGTGGTTTTCAATAAAGCAGCTGAAAGCCGCGGAGAGGAGGAGAAGCACACAGGGAGATCAGTGATTATAACTTCCCCCACAGCCGCATCGATTGCTCCCGAGTTTCCCCTGTATCCTTCTCCGGCTTCCCTCCTCTGTTGCCCCCCCCCCTCCTCTGGTCCCCTTCTGTGCGCTCCTCCAGTCCCCCCCCCCCCCCCCCCCAACCTCCTCTGCCCAAAATTACAACCCCCGTCCCCGATCTTTCAGGATGGAGAGCGGAAGAAAGAGCAGGTAAATATGCAATTTACCGGCTCCTTCCTTTTCCGAATGGACAGAGTCCGTGATCACTGACTGTCCATCGTAAACCACGTTTACGATGCTTCAGTTTATGAATGGAGAGGAGCCGTTGTCTCCTCTTCATTCATCTTCAGTGCAGCTGAGGCTGCTGAGAAAGGGACTGGGGAATCTCCATCCTCAGTCCCTTTCCATGCCTCAGAAGGGAGATGTCAGGGGTCTGTTTAGACCCCTGACATCTCACCAAAGCCCCCCTACCCTAAAATTAAAAAAAAAATAAAAATTTAAAAAAAAAAGGAAACATTGCAATAAATTCTAAAGTAAAATTGTAAAAATAATAAAAAATTCAAAAATAAAATAAACTAAACACTGACATTCCACTCCTCCCCCCCCCCCCCCCCCACCACCAAAAAAGAAAGCATTGTAAAAGTAAAAATGTAAAAATGTTTATACACACACACACACACGTGTGTGTGTATATTATATATATATATATATATATATATATATATATATATATATATATATATATATATATATATATATATATACACATACACATATATATTAAAAATAAATTGTAAAAAAATAAAATAAAAAGCTACTGACTGTGCTGCATATTAGTGCCACCGTCACAGGACATTAAAAATAAAGTATTGGTGATCGATATCGGCGAGTACTTGAAAAAAATTATCGATACCTGTACTCGGCCTAAAAAAGTGGTATTGGGACAACCCTAATTATATTGGTAGAGAAAATGACATGCTACTCCTGTTGGTACATACACCAGCCTGTGAACAGTTATATATTCATATTTTGCTCCACAGAAAGTTGCAATTCCCCTGATGTCCTTGGGTTGAATTTCACATCATCCATATATCTTCCAGGGAATCTGGCAGCTAGATCTTTACTTCTGAATTCTGAAAACTGCCCAGCTTGAAGGCTTTATGAAGGACTCTCCCTCCAGGTTGTAATAGTCGTATCTTACACCACAAATAATGCAACAGGAGGATTGTGACAAATCTGCAGAACATATAACCTACTTGGCTATTGCAATTTGCTCAACCCTGACCAAAATCCAATAACTCAACCTTTACCATGACATGATGTAGACAAGAAAAAAGTGAAGCGTTGGCTTCTCAGGAGACTTCTGAGAACCATTAGTTTTCACCAAAGCAGTTTGGCAGGTAAGCAGTAGGAGGTATTTACAACTGTCTTTAAAAGGAGCTGCTATATTTTAATTTGGAGATCGGTGACAGGCTGTTTTGATTGGGAAAAAAGCTTCACTTCCTGGAAAGGTCCAAGCTTGCCCGCTCCCTCTCACATATTCCTACTGGCTCACCACTATGACTGATGGCTTCAATGGCCAAAGTCAATGAATGGGAGGCAGGAAGGGGCAGGCAAACTTTTGGCAAACACAGAAAAAGTAAGAGCAAAGGAGCCGATAGTGTAGTAGTTCAGTGAAGATTTAATAATAATAAAGTAATAAAAATGACTCAAATATGGAACGAATGGCACCACGACATAAAGTCCCAATGGGATCCAGTGTCCCTGGGATCTCCCACCCTGGTCAGGGGCAGAGATCACACCTGTCCGGCATACTCTGCTGGGAAAAAGCGGTCCACAATCCACTATACTTGATGAGATGAAGCCCCGGAAATGATGTCGCAATGGGTTCAGGAACACGTTTCGGGGAAGCCCTTACACCTTCCTCAGTCCTGATACTGCCAGGAAAAATGGTGGAGTTTCTCCTGATCAGAACTGCTTGGCATTGAGTCACAACAGGCAGGACTGCAGACATACTCCGACACCCCTAAGGTAGGAAGAGGAAGGGGTTATTTCTGTTGTCAGCTTTTTATTGTTGTTTATTGCCCTGTCCTGGTGAACATTAACCAAAACAAGAAAAAAAAAAACCCAAGGATATCTAAAATAACAAAAGTGGAGGGGAAATCCTCCAATGGGCACACCTGTTCTGACGTAATTGTCAAAGGTGATATTTACCTTTACATTGGGGCGGTTGATACTTTCACTTCCTGTTGTGACTCCAAAATCTTGACAGAGGTCACAAGGTAGGATGGGGGGTCAAACTGCTGCAGGTATGAAGTGCAGCCACATAGAGGTTCCTTCACGTATCTGCAGCAGCCTTTTAAACCTTTTTGGCAGGTTAAAATTTCGATTCTACCAGGGAAAGCTGCAGAACAAAAAACTTGCTTGCAGTTCCTGCTGACTACAATTCCCCATTGGCTAGAGACGCTGCTCATCAAATTTGAACGTGTAAGAGCACAAATTAGCAGCAAGCTCATACATTTACCCATGATGGGTGGTTTTGGGAGGCTGCTAGGTGTCTGCATTTCATACCCTTAGTATAGTTTCCCCCTTAAAGAGGAGGTCCAGCCCCCCCACGAAAAATATAAAATACTGCAGCTGCTGACTTTTAATATATAGACATTTACCTGTCCTGGGAGCCCGTGATGTCGGTACCCCAGCCAACCTTTGGGTCGACTGTCAGGTGCAGCCGCCGCCATTCCTGGTAAGAGAATCCGGCAGTTCCTTACTGTGCATGCGCGAAGCACACTGCGCTTTCTAATTGGTCCGGCGGCGGAGAAAGGAGGAGGGGGCCAAACTTACGGGAAACCAGTCTGTGGCCCTGTCTCCCGGAAGTGGGGAATGATACCTGTAAAAACAGGTACCCGTCCCGTCCCCCTCCCCGAAAGGTGTCGGGGATAAGCGGAAGTTCCACTTTTGAGTGAAACTCCGCTTTAAGTGACAGTCTCTAATTATAAACCGACAACATGCAGACGTCTGAGCTTTACCACCTTCATTAAAGTGTTAGCCCACAACAGTAAAATCAGTCTGTATATGCAGTAAAGCATGCTTCCACTGTCCCCAATCCACCTCCTGATGCCTTGGGGGCACACTGCAAATGCTCAGTTTGGTGTGTATTGCTAGAGAGCTTGTTTTTTCTGTTTTGGGTGGGGGGGGGGGGGTTTGGGGTGCACGTGATCAGCACAGGGCCAATCAGCACTGTTCAGACAGAGGGTCAGGGGTTCTGCAGCCTCATAGGACAGCCAGTGCAATATGAAAACTTCTCCTAGAAGCTTTAGCTAGTACTTGGCTGGACACTGATAGAAATCACAAGACTGCTATATACTGTTGAGGAGGAGGAAAGGCATTTAACAGTATATATTTAGTAAAATAATTGCATTTCCATGTTCTGTGTACTGTGGGAGACCAGATATAGTGAATGCAGGGTCCTGGGTTTAGGAACACTTTAAGCCTGAGCTCTTTAACCTTCTATTGCCATGTTTCTTTTGGCTGCTGCCGACTTCCTCACACAATAGGTCCTTGAAATGTACTTATAAATTGGACTTGAGATAAAAGATAACATTTGTAAGCCTTCTCAATAAAAGATGTGAGGGGTGCACTGGAAGAACTAACTTAATGGATCACTGAACTAAATAATAGACACACTTGACAGATTTGGCATAAAAAGACTTTAAGAATGCCGATACCCTTTCCCAGAGTGATAAAAGCATAGAAAATCAGCAGCTGATAAGAAGCAGATCAAGATGCCATCGCCCGGCAGAGATAGAGCTCGCTGTATAAACCCACGCACAGGCGGGCACAGAACATTCCCACACTATCAGCAAGGTAGGAGTACTGTGCCATGCACATTAGGGAAGCAGAAGGACATGCCAAGCATTGCAAGGCATCTTTCACTGCAACCCTTGGGCTAGCTTTACATATCATCACATACTGACAATCAATTAACTCTTTCACATTTTAATCTAACAGGTTAACGCAAGTCAAGCAAGGGGCTGAGCAATAATATGAGAAATATTTAGAACTGACCCAGAAAAACGACAGCTGTAATCTGACCGATTGCTAAACGCAGAACAGGCACTCTTCAATCCTGGAGTACAAGATCCAAAATATTCTACAATACCAACAGGTCACCTTTGACTCCACAGTTGTCACAGAGCTGCAAATGCAAACATTCCAAAGTCCACAGCGTTGTATATTGTGATTGTTCTACCTTGTGCTGTAACTCGGCAGACGAGGGAATAAAGGATCAAAAGGTCCACAAATAGCAGCCGGATTCTTCTTTTACTTTTCTGAAAACATGAACTGTGAATAGTTTTCCCCGGTAAACAATTCTGCTGGTACAGTTTTCTCTAATTGGCCTCATGCTTGCAATACTGCGATTAAGTGTTAAAGTTCATCTCAGCGGCCAGAAAAGATTTAAATGTACTCAGGCAGTCTATTCAAACCTATGCATTGTTTTCAATGTATCCTTGTTCCACATTTTAGAACGCCTATCTATTTTGGAATTTAAGTGTTCGTTTCTACAGTCAAGTGGGTCATTTTAAGATGGAACTTCTAACAGCAGGAATTCATTTACATGTCCTACATACATGTCCTTCCTTGGTCTTATAATTTGGAGTACATCACATGTGTATAGCTCCCTTCAACCTTGAAATCTTGGTAATGGTACTCGCCCTTGGGAGAAATGAGTACAGGTCTGCCTCCTCGATCGCCTTTCCTCAACTAATGCCGCGTACACACGAGCGGACTTTGCGACCGGACTGGTCCGACGGACCGAATCCGGCAGACAATCCGACTGTGTGTGGGCTTCATCGGACCTTCAGCGGACTGTTTCTGTCGAAAATCTGACGGACTTTAGATTTGGAGCATGTTTCAAATCTTTACGTCGGAACTCCGCCGGACCCAGAAATCCGCTCGTCTGTATGCTAGTCCGACGGACGAAAACCGACGCTAGGGCAGCTATTGGCTACTGGCTATCAACTTCCTTATCTTAGTCCGGTCGTACATCATCACATACGAATCCGTTGGACTTTGGTGTGATCGTGTGTAGGCAAGTCCGTTCGTCCGAAAGTCCGTCGGAAGTGCGCCGGAAAGACTGTCGGACCTTTGTTTCCAAAAAGTCCGCCCGTGTGTACAGGGCATAACTTGTCAATGTACACTTGAAGCATACCACCCAACATTCTGAGATGGGAATGTGGGACGCCTATTAGCAAACAAATGTAGGTATGTAGGAGGACACGCCTCCTGCCACACCACTTAAAGGAGAATTAACCCAAAAAAAAGGTTAATTAAATCCACAAGTGCTTTTTTTTTTAACCACTACTATTCCTTTATATTGTCTTTTAAAGTGATACTAAAGGTTCCTTTTAAAAAAAAATAAATAAACATATCATACTTACCTACACTGTGTGGCTCGTTCTGCACAGAGTGCCCCCAAACCTGCTATTCTGGGGTCCCTTGGCAGCTCTCTCGGCTCCTCCACGCATTGGATAACCCCTGGGAGAAACGCTCTCCCGGGGGGGTTACCTTGCAGGCGCGCTCCCGAGTCCAGGACTTGGCCCCGCCCCCCGGTGGCCGCATCATTGGATTTGAGCGAAAGCAGCACGAGCCAATGGCTGCGCTGCTATCAATCTATCCAATCAACAGCCGAGAACCCCCTAGCTGAGAGACAGCGTGTCCCTGTAGGACAAGTTCGAGCGTTTAGGTAAGTAAAACGGGGGTCGGGGGCTGGGGGCCGGTCACTGCCAGGTGTTTTTTTTTCACCTTAATGCATAGGAAATAAAATTTATAAATGCAGCGATTTAGAATTTTAATGAAAGGTTTAGCGCTGGGAAACACTTTTTGAAAAATAAAAAGTGCATTTTATATACAACTATATAGATCAGACCAAAATGAGGGACAAACGAGGAGGAATGAGGGACAGAGGGACATTGCTCCAAATCAGGGACAGTTTGGATCATGAAATTGTCAAAAACGTCTTGGTAAGCTGACTCCCTAAGAGTTCCCTTCACTGGAACTAAAGGGCCAAGCCCAACCCCTGAAAAACATCCCCACACCATAATCTCCCCTCCACCAAATGATTTGGACCAGTGCACAAAGTAAGGTCCATGGACATGGATGAGTGAGTTTGGGGTGGAGGAACTTGACTGTCCTGCACAGAGTCCTGACCTGAACCCAATAGAACACCTTTGGGATGAATTACAGCGGAGACTGCAAGCCAGGCCTTCTCATCCAACATCAGTGCCTGACCTCACAAATGCACTTCTGGATGAATGGTCAAACATTCCCATAGACACCCTCCTAAACCTTGTTGAAAGCCTTCCCAGAAGAGTTGAAGCTGTTATAGCTGCAAAGGGTGGGCCAACTCTATATTGAACCCTACGGATTAAGACTGGGATGCCATTAAAGTTCACGTAAAGGCAGGCATCCCAATACTTTTGGTAATGTGTATTTCCCCCATGTTTTATCTGAACACACTGCAAGTATAGAAAAAAATAAAAGGTTCTCCCAACTTCCTCTTTCACATGACAACATAGCTCCGAATTTCAAAGCACACGTTGTCACCCTGCCTACTTCATATCTAATTGGGTACAAAAAACAGTTCTCTCCAAGTTATCAGCTTGCAAGAGATACGTTTTGCACATATCATACAGATTTAAAGTGATTGTAAAGTCTTTTTTTTCTATAAAAATAACAAACATGTTATACCTGCTCTGTGTAGTGGATTTGCACAGGGCACCCTGGATCCTCCTCTTCTCGGGTCCCTCTTCTGTGCTCCTAGCCCCTCCCTCCTGTTGAGTGCCCCCACAGCAAGCAGCTTGCTATGGGGGCACCGCAGCCGAGTCACAGCTCCCTGTATCCATTCAGACACAGAGTCGCGGCCCGGCCCGCCCCTTCTCTTCTCCCGATTGGCTAACTGACCTTGACTGACAACAGTGGGAGCCGCTGCCGTGTCTCAGCCAATCAGGAGGGAGGGTCTCAGATGGCCGAGACAATCGTGAACATCGCTAGACAGAGATGGGGCTCAGGTAAGTATTAGGGGGGCTGCTACACATAGAAGGCTTTTTTTATCTTAATGCATAGAATCCATTAAGATTAAAAAAAAAAAAAACTGACAATCCTTTTAACAAAAAACTTTCAATACATATTTAGCAGTGCAAATAAGATTACAGGATTACATTTTATCTTAATTGGAACACACCATACTGAAAGGGAATAAATAGATTTACATAGTGTCCCAATTTCTCTAAAGCAAGTTTGTAAAGAAGAATGTAAGGTTGCTTTAAGAAAGAATGTTGTGTCTTTAATGCTAACAATAGTGTCAAACCTCAATGGGTCCTCAATGGGAAAGGCACTATATACACATCTTAGGATGAAAATAACTCTTAGGAGTGACCTTGCTCATTTTTTGAACAACAGCTCCAGACTAAAGATCAAACAGTAGCAGAGCTGTAATAATAATAACGCCATTCGTTTACAGAAACTGCTAAAGGTTCAATGAAGCAAATGGCAACCAGTGTGTTTACACAGACAATTGCCGGCCATACACTGGTAATTACCTTTCCAATTTTGTCACAGCAATTCATCATCATTAACTTCTTTGTAGAAGAAACATTTTTTTTTTTCTATTCGGAATTCTTATAATAGGTGTAATAAAAGGCCTTCTGTGCACAGGCTAAAACATGTTCTCTTTCGTGCTCGCAAGAATTGGGCACTGGCTATCGCATGTGCACACGAGCATACTCGGGCACTCACACAAGCCTTTGCGCATTCTGTGACAGATGTTGGCGCCAAACGGGCTATTTAATCTCGGCCAGTGCTCAGGATCAGTGCTTTCAGCCTTCCCAGCATCCTGTTTTTCTTGTTATCCTGATTCCAGTTGCTGACCCAGCTTGTCTGACCACCCTGAACTCCGAATGCACCAGGCAGGGGGCTGGCTTGTCCTTGACCTCTGCTTCTGTCTGCTCCATTTTTTTTTCTATTGCACTGACTGGCTCCTGACCCTGCTTGTACCCAGACCGTGCTTATTTCCTGCTCCTCTGTACCTGATCCATCCTGCCAGTATATGAATGTCTGCCACGCATGCAGATATCCTGAAGGACTCTGCCTGGCCTTTGAGACCTAGCAGAGACCTGCAGCACATGCGCCAGGTTTCAAACACATGTGCAGACAGAGGTCCAGGACCTCCTTAAAGTGTAAGTAAACCCACCTATCGTTTTCAGCCAAGGAAGCTGCCATCTTTGCCTCTGTTTAATCTACAACTGCCATGAAGCTGCACATGTGATCAGTTATGACACCAGCCATTGGATGGTTTAACAGTTTGGTTGAGAGCACAACCAATGGGATTGTTACATTTCCGGCATGTGCCGGAAATGAAGCTGTTTTATGGATGGATTTACTTCCGCTTTAACTGCTCCGTCCATGTGCATGCACGCAGGAAAACCCACACATGTCTCCGACGGGTCCCGAAGCCCAGGCAAAGCCCTTCAGCATATCTAAACACTTGGAATCAAGCGCAACGTCATTCTCGTCTAGGTGAGAAAAGCAGAAGTGATGCCCTGCAGCACAAAAGTTAAAAAGATTTTCTAAAAAAAATACAATATTATCCAATTGTGGAAGAGGGAGGGGCTGGAGACAGGTGCAAACAATTTATTTTTGGTCTGGTTTAACTCTTGCCTACAGATGTCCTTGCGACCCTTCCAGCATTACTGGGTATACATGAGGACATACAGATACCTCATCACATGAAGCCGTCAATTTTATATTCCTCCTGTACTGTGCTCAGAAATCCTTCACTTTTCTACCGCCTACAATGTCCTCCAGGGAATCCTCCCAACTACGCTGGTCTACCTCGATGTAAAAACGGACTATGAGTAGGAACTGTCAGAAGCAATTTAGTGAGGCTTGATTGCCATGGACAGTAAAATACATCATATCTTCTTTGTCCTTAACTCACTACCCCCCCACTTTATTATCCTTCTCCCCCCTTTCTACCACTAATGGTTTTCCTTTCACCTGTTATAATACACATTATGGGCTGACCGATTATCGGCAGCTGATATCCACTTTTTTTGAAGTATCGGTCACAAACTTACCGATATTGCTCCAAGGGGGCTGTACCAGGGTGATGCCTGCATCTGCAGGTTCTTTAGAGTGGACGGTCGGCATTCCTCTAATAGCAACCAATAGGGCTAATCAACCAATGCAAGCAGAAGAGATCATCGTCCTTCAACACACCCCCCCGCTGCCTTCAGGCGCCCGGGTTCTCCTGTCCCACTGGGTGGCCTCGAGCGACCAGCCGACACGTCTGCCGGCTGGCCAGAGACCCGAACAAAGCTGGATCGGCTTTTTTTCGGGTCTCAGATTTAGTAACCCGGAAGCAATGTCGTGCCATCACTTTCGCATTACTGGCATGCTAAAGGCGGCAGTTTTAAAAAATAGAAAGTATTCAAAAACGCTGATCTTGACGTTTTGAATACTTTCAAGTGCAGAGGAGGGGTTTGAAGTCTTATAGACCCCCCGACCTCTCCATAAAGAGTACCTGTCACTGTTTACATTCCTTGTGACAGTAACAAAGGTGATAAAAAAATTAAAAAAAGGACAGTGTTAAGAAATGAATAAATAAAAGCTTTAAATCTACAGAATATTGGCACATGATATCGGCTATCGGCCTGAAAGGCAGCCGAAAAATCGGTAGCGGTCCTTAAAAAACAATAAAGCCTTCATAAACCTTCTGAAGCAATACCAATAAGATCAATATGTATGCTGAACTGTAATGAAAGGTGCACAATTATTGTTTTGTACATTATGTATGACAACAAAGAAATGCATGCCCGCTGTCAGCTGACATCACAGAGCCAGTCCTGGCTCGAGCAAGATCGCGACAATGAAGTCGGGATCCGCCCACACGCCTGGACCTGCACCCGGCTCAGTGAGCCGCTGAGAAACTGAGCCGGCCGCTCCAGCCCCCTCCACAACCTAGCACTCCGGTGAGCGAAAAGTGATTGACAGTCACCAGATCTCTGCTTAGGGAGCCCTGGGAACTGAGCGATTGGCAGTGTTTGATCACTCAGTTCTCAGTGTTAGAGCCAGCGGGGGACAGATGAATTATATTACCACCTATGTAAGTACGATTTTGAAAAAAAATAATAAAATACATACTTCTCTTTTAAAAGGTAAAAAATGCCCCTCCCCCCCCCCCACCCTAATACTTGCCTGAGCCCCCTCTCGATCCACACTGTGCCTATCTGCAGCAACACTGGTCTCTCTTCCTTTTCACTGGGAGCTGCGGGCCAATCAAATCCAGCGAGGAGGGAATAGGGGTCAGGGCCAATCCGTTCTGTGTGTGTCTAATGACGGGCACGACCTGCTCAGGAGCAAGCCCACACCTGTGCCCCCATAGCAAGCAGCTTGCTAAGGGGGCACACACAGTGGGGGAGGACCAGGCAGCGCTGGTGGGGGACCCCAGAAGAGGAGGATAGGGGCTGCTCTGTGGAATACCATTGCACAGAGCAGGTAAGTATAGCATTTTTATTATAGAAAATAAAAAAACCCAGACCTTTACAAATCACTTTAAAATAGAACTAAAGGCAAAACTTTTTTTTTCATTTTATTTTGAACAGAGGAAGTACAGGTTATAACCCCCCTATAAACCCCGTCAGAGTTTTTCTGCCATCTGGGCTTCATTGGGGAGATTTCCCTTTACTTCCTGTCCCATAGCCAAAACAGGAAGTGTGATGAAATCCCTTCGAAGTAAGGGAATCCCTGGTTGTCACCAAAACTAGTGTCCCTATTGGAAGATTTCCCCTCTCATTAATGTTCTGGGTACAACCAAAATTTAGGATTTTTAACTTTCACTTTCAATGTGAACGGTAAACAGGACAACCAGAGGGTGAATCTCCCTAACGGGGACACAGACAGCGATACAAAATCTGATCGTGTTCTGATCCCTCTCCACTCTGTCCAAAACTAAAAAACACAAGTTTGGCCTTTAGTTATACTTTGTTATTTAATCAAGTACAATAAAAACCAAAAACTGTAAATTTAAAGAAAATAGTTATGTATTTGCAAACAGTAATACGGAGATGTGAAGAATTTGTGTGTGCCCAAAACTTAAGAAGGCCAATTCTCTACTTTGCAGAATGATCCTGTGTAGAGTGCCCTCACCCTGTGGGGTGTCAGTATGCCTGAATAACGATATCACCAGCCTACAAAGCCCTAAAGAAAGAGACTGATGAGTAGTAGTGTAATCTGTTCAGCCTTGATCCCAGCAACAATAGGACCTCCTCAAGACCAATTCTCTCTCAGGCTGCCCTCATAGTGGTGCCACGAATAGGCTAACCATATGAGCAGCCACACAACTGAATGGGAACAAGGAATCTATAAAAAAAAAAACTTGAGAACAGGAGGCCAATTAAGCTGCTAACTGAATTACTCTATCAGTCACCTCAGCATCACAGTGGTGGCCCTTTGATTCAGAAATATGCCGACAGAGGGGCACAAGAACATGAGTGTGACTACAAGATGAAATTTAACCACCTCGCATCCAAGTGACTACAAGATGAAATTTAACCACTTCGCCATTTCTGACACTTCGCTCCTACATGTCAAAAATCATCATTTCTTTGCTATAAAATTACATAGAACCCCCAAACATTATATATGTTTTTTTAGCAGAGACCCTAGAGAATACAATGGCGGTCATTGCAACTTTTTATCTTGCACGGTATTTGCAAAGCAATTTTTCAAACGCGTTTTTTTAAAAAAAAAAAAAAAAGTTTCATGCTGTAAAAAAAAAAAAAACAGCAAAGTTAGCCAAATTTTTTTGCATTGTGTGAAAGATGAAGTTACGCTGAGTAAATAGATACCTAACATGTCGAGCTTCAAAATTGCACACACTTGTGGAATGGCGCCAAACTTTGGTACTTAAAAATCCCCATAGGCGACGCTTTAAAATTTTTTACTGGTTGCATGTTTTGAGTTACAGAGGAGGTCTAGGGCCAAAATTATTGCTCTCGCTCTAGCGATCGCGGCGATACCTCACATGTGTGGTTTGAACACCCTTTTCATATGTGGGCAGGACTTACGTATGCGTTCGCTTCTGCGTGCGAGCTCACGGGGACAGGGGCACTTTAAAAAAAAATTTTTTTTTTTATTGTTAATTTTACTTAAAAAAAATTTATTTTGACACTTTTTAAAACATTTTTTTTTTTTGATCACTTTTATTCCTATTACAAGGAATGTAAACATTCCTTGTAATAGGAATATGACATGACAGGTCCTCTTTACAGTGAGATATGGGGTCAATAAGACCCCACATCTCACCTCTAGGCTGGGAAGCCTAAAATCAAAAAAAAAAAAAAAAAAATAATAAACGATCACCGCTTCCCAGCCGAAGCGGCGCCGTTTTTTTGAATGCAGAGGCCGGGCGTGACGTCATAACATCGCGCCCGGCCTCCGAACGATCATAGAGACTCCGGCGACCATCTGGTGTGCCGGAAATCTCTATGGTGAACATCCGGCGCCGGCGGATCCGCTATCCGACTCACCGATCGCTGAGGTAAGTCGGTAGAAGCACCCGAGGGCGGCGGGAGGGGGAGGACGTCCCCTCTCGCCGCCCGTAAGAACGATCAAGCGGCGGAACAGCCGCTATGATCGTTCTTATGGTGTACGGAATCGCCGGCTGAAAATGCCGGTATCTGAATGTCTGTAGCCTCAGGCATCATTCAGATATAACCCCCGAAAGTCGAGGCCGTCATATGACGGCCTCCGGATGTCAAGTGGTTAAAGAGGTAAACTCCAATAATAACCACAAAAAAGGAAAAAAAAAATGGGCCATTTAAAAACGGATACTAAAGTCTAATTTTTAATAAAAATAAACATGTCATACTTACCTGCTGGGTGCAGTTGGTTTTGCACAGAGCAGCCCGGATCCCCCTCTTTTCGGGTCCCTCCCTCCTGTTGAGTGCCCCCCACAGCAAGCAGCCTGCTATGGGGGTAATGGAGCGGAGCCACTGTTCTGTGTGTATCCATTCAGACACAGAGCTGTGGTTCAGCCCCGCCCCCCCTCTCTCCTCATTGGCCAACTGACTGATTGACAGCAGCGGGCGCCAATGGCGCTGCTGCTGTTTCTCAGCCAATCCGGAAGGAGAGTCCCGGATGGCTGAGGCACTCGTGGACATCGCTGTATCGAGAAGGGCTAAGGTAAGTATTAGGGGGGACTGCTGCACACAGAAGGCTTTTTATCTTAATGCATAGAATGCTGCCTTTAAAACCACCATAAGGGTACTTTCACACTGGGATGGTGCTGGCGTTAGCGGTAAAGCGCTGCTAGTTTTAGCGCTGCTTTTCGGCTGCTAGCAGGGCGCTTTTAACCCCCGCTAGAGGCAGAAGGTTTAAAAGCGCACGTGTTGCGGCGCTGCCAAAGCGCTTTGGCATCGCTGCCCATTCACTTCAATGGGCAGGGCATTTTGGAAGTGGTGTATATACTGCTCCCACACTGCCCCAAAGGTCTGTTTTTCCCATCCAGCAAGCGCACCACCCCAGTGTGAAAGCACTCGGACCTTCACACTGGGGAGGCATGAAAGGCGCTTTTCAGGCGCTATTTTTAGCACTAAAATGCCTGAAAAGCGCCCCAGTGTGAAAGAGGTCTAAGTCATACTAGCACATTATGACAGACTTACCTTAGAGCCCTTGCACACTGGGGCGGCGTCGGCGGTAAAACGCCGCTATTATTAGCGGCGTTTTACCGTCGGTATGCGGCCGCTAGCGGGGCGGTTTTACCCCCCACTAGCGGCCGAGAAAGGGTTAAATACCACCGCAAAGCGCCTCTGCAGAGGCGGTTTGCCGGCGGTATAGCCGTGCCGTCCCATTGATTTCAATGGACAGGAGCGGTGAAGGAGCGGTATACACACCGCTCCTTCACCGCTCCGAAGATGCTGCTGGCAGGACTTTTTTTACCGTCCTGCCAGCGCATCGCTGCAGTGTGCAAGCCCTCGGGGCTTTCACACTGGAATGAAAGCAGCGGCACTTTCAGGGCGGTTTGCAGGCGCTATTATTAGCACAATAGCGCCTGCAAACCGCCCCAGTGTGCAAGGGCTCTAAACAAAGCCCTCCAGTGGCACGCTGTCAGTGATTCCATCCGGTTCTCCTTCAATGTTCGCAGGCTCCAGCTGTTTGAATGGCTGGATTGCAATTATGTGACTCCCACGCATGCACGGCTGCAGCACAGCACTCTCAATACTCCAGTATGCCATCAATCAAGAACGCAGTGTGCATAAATTAAAGATTTCACTGGCCTCTACAAATGTGAATATCTCTTAAACGGTGCAAGTTTAGGAGATTGTCACTATTCCTATAGAGAAGCCTTATTATAGACTTGGGAAAGGCAAACGGGTGCATGCTTGGGTCCGCAAACCCCATGTGCAGATAGAATAGAAAAATATAGCGGTACTTCCTGAGAATAAAACAGCTCCTTTTATTGTGCAAAAATGGGAATGAAAGACATGCCACACACACTCAACCCACGGAGGGTCAGCAGACGCGTTTCACATGCCTGTGCTTAATCCTTACTGTGAAACGCGTCTGCTGACCCTCCGTTGGTTGTGTGTGTGGCATGTCTTTCATTCCCAATTTTGCACAATAAAAGGAGCTGTTTTATTCTCAGGAAGTGCTGCCATCTTTTTCTTTTCTACTAGCATAGGGATTTCACACAAAAGGAAACAATACAAAGAGGACAGGATACTTTCTCATACAGGTACATGGTACAGCAGACACATATCGGGAAAAAGAAATCTTGAGGTAACATTCTTTAACACAGACCATGACAATTAAAGCGGAGTTCCACCCACTTTTAGAATTTTCTCTAAATGATTATTATACCATATAGATTAAAAAAAATAAAATAAATTTACAATGCATTGTCTCCTTATCCTGATACAGCTGTTTTCCATCTAGTTTCCGGCTTCTGCCACCCGCGGATATGTCCGTCATATCCGGTGGCGCACTGTCCTCTGGGAGTTTTGTGTCATAATTCCCAGAAGTCAGTGTGGATGGCAGCCGCTCGTGATCATGATATTCTGAAACCGGAATTGACGCAATGACGACACAACAGGGGCGGGCACTTCCAACGACCCCGCCCGTTGTGATGGCAACGTCAGAAGTTGACGGCGCTGTGAGCCAAACACACTGCGCATGCGTGAGAATGGGCAGTGAATGCTGGTCGCTCGGCAGCACCATATCCTGGAAGATAATGCTTGTGGGCTTCACAAGCAAAATGGAAAATGCCAGGAGACAATAATAAAATATATCATTGATTGCAAATCGGCAATCGAGCTGCGATAGATCTTAAAAACGTTATATATACACACGAGTTCTAGTCCAAAGATATCTTAAAAAAAAAAAAATTATAATAATAATTGTATACAGTTGGAATTCTGTGCAAATAATCATTGGTTTAATCCAAGTTTTTAAAAAAACTTTTTCTTTATTTCAAAACAACAAATAGAGTAATTTAAAGGTTATCTAAAAAGTTTAGTGCAGTAAAACATCTTGATAGTAATTTTTTTTTTTTTATAGAGATCCTTAGATTAGGCCAAGCAGAGGGCCAACTGAAGAAGGGGGGGCAGAGAGATTTAGTTCCAAAGGACAGTCCCTCCAAATTGAGAGGTATGTGAATGTCAGCTGTGAATACCATTTGCCTGACACCTTTGCCCAAACTGAACAAATGGAGAATAGAAATGGGAGGGTAGTGATGTTTGGAGAGTAGCGGCTGCGGAGTGCTTCTGACTACTGTTTGTTGACTCCGTCAAAACAGAAAGGTCCCAGCGGTGACTTGAAAAAAAAACATGAAAGGAGAGCAAAGGAGTGGAATTCAGGAACGTTAAAAAGCTAAACAGATTTAAGGAGCATCAGAAACAAAAAATATTATACATACGCACATTCATTCATTATATATATTATATATATATATATATATATATATATATATATATATATATATATATATATATATATATATATATATATATATATATATATATATATATATATATATATATATATATATATATAAACACTGCCCTCTGGGTTATCTATGTACATTGCAGGGATTTTAACAAACTTTGTTGCAGATTGCTACCTTTTGTTATTCTGAAGAATATCTAATTTGTTTGTCTGTGCCCTTGTGCAAAGTGGATGTGAATGTAAGTGACTTTGTAATTATTAATCAGCTGCTGCACCTGTAGGGCTCTAGTGAGGAAAGTAGCCGGGCCTGCATCCCTTTAGATGCGATTTCCCTTTTGGGAGCATCTCACCAAAATGACTTGTTGCAGGGGATGCCCAAAATCTGACTTTTAGTGAGCCAATCACACAACAGGAAATTACATTTCTGGAGGGTGTTCTGTACATTCCCTGTCCTCAAGTAACCCCAACAGGCCATGTTTTGGGAATGTCTCTTAAGATAAAGATAAAATAACTCAAAAATACCAAGCCATTGACTGATTTAACCACTTACGGACCGCCCGCCGTCATTATACGTCAGTACTTTGAAGAGGGATGGCAGCTAACTACCATAACTCTGGTATCCTCTTCTTCAGAGGGCGGTCTGCTTTCAGATGAAAGTGGTCTCTGTGGCGGATTCGCTGCAAGATCACTTCTATCTGTCTATGGACGCAAATGCTGGACTCGGGAGCGCGCTCGCAAGGGACCCCCCCCCCACCCCCAGGAGAGCGCTTCTCCTAGAGCAGGGGTCTCAAACTGGCAGCCCTCCAGCTGTTGCGAAACTACAAGTCCCATAATGCCTCTGCCTTTGGGAGTCATGCTTGTAACGGTCAGCCTTGCAATGCCTCATGGGACTTGTAGTTTCGCAACAGCTGGAGGGCCGCCAGTTTGAGACCCCCTGTCCTAGAGGGTTATACGATGCAGGGAGGAGCCGATAACACCGCCGAGGGACCCCAGAAGGGGCCACTCTGTGCAAAATGAACTGCACAGTGGAGGTAAGCATGTGTTTGTTATTTTAAAAAATAGAAAGAAAAAAAAAAAAAAAACGAGCCTTTACGAATCCTATCCACCTTCTGGTGATCATTTCTAAAGGATAAAAATGGATGTAGGAAAAGGTGGTCCTTGGATCTGTGACTCAGTTATGGATGACAGAATTAAAAGAACATTCAACACAAAAACTGCCCAATAAAAGCAAGTAACATGTTCAGTTGGATCAATCAGGAAATGTAGGTGTAAAAGGCTCTTGAGATTATCAGACCCAATAGCGATTGTCTAAAAATACGCAATGTGTTGCATTTTTTTTTTTTTGACAATTTCTCTCTTTGCTTTGGAAACAATGGAACAAAAGCTTCCATCGCCGTGTGCTACATCTTTCCACTAACCAAATCAGAAGAAAGATCACAATAGGTCACCGTGGCATACAAGTCGCCGACGCAGATGTCTCATGGCACGCTGTTCTTGGCAGGACATGTGTATGGGCAGCCCGAGAGCCCACAGGTACCTTTCACAGCAGCAGATGACTTATCACGACACCAAGGTTAATAAATTACTCAACTGAAACCAGTGAGCCCAGGTAATAAACATAACTATTAACTAGCTTACTGCCAGAAACAACACAAAGTAAGCCAAAATATAATGTAATATTTAATGAGCTTACAACCACACACAAAAGAAACATTGGGGGTGATTTACTAAAACTGGAGAGTGCAAAATCTGGTGCAGCTCTGCATAGAAACCAATCAGCTTCCAGGTTTTTGGGGGGTTTTTTGGGCAAAGCTTAACCTGTTCAGCTCCGGAAGGTTTACCCCCCTTCATGACCAGGCCATTTTTGGCGATGTTGCACTGCATTACTTTGACTGATAATTGCGCGGTCGTGTGACATTGTATCCAAATAAAATCAATGTCCTTTTTTTCCCCACAAAGAGAGATTTCTTTTGGTGGTATTTGATCACCTCTGTGATTTTTGTGCTACAAACAAAAAAATAAATAAATAAAACTGACAATTTTGGGGGAAAAAAACAATACTTTTACTTTCTGCTATAAAACATCCAATAAAAAAATAAAAAAAGTAAAACAATATCAAATTTCTTCATCAATTTAGGCCAATGTGTATTCTGCTACATATTTTTTGTAAAAAAAAAAAAAAAAAAATCCCACCAAGCGTATATTAATTGGCGCAAAGGTTATAGAGTCTACAAACTATGGGACAGATTTATGGAATTTTTATTTTTTACATTTTGTTTACTAGTGGCGGTGATCAGTGACTTATATCGGGACTGCGACATTGCGGCAGACAAATCGGACACTTCTTGGGGACCAGTGACACCAGTACACTGATCAGTGCTTTCTGTGTGGGGGAGGTGCTTTGACTGGGGGAAGAAAGAGATCTGTGTTCCTGCTTAGCAGAAACACAAGATCTCCATCTTCCCCCCCGTGACAGAACGGCAGTCTGCCTTGTTTACATAGGCAGACCACCGTTCTGCCTCCCCTGGGAACGATCGCGGGGTTTCCGGCGAACATTGTGTCCACCAGACCCGTTCATTGGCTCCCACCTTGTCCAATCACAACGGGAGTAGGTCGCTAGCAGCACATGCCCCAGACCCAGTGCACAAAATCACGTACAGGTACGTGATTTCTCACAGGAGGGCCGCCCTGCCGCAGTATATCTGCGTGGGTCGGTCCAGAACAGGTTAAAGTGTTACTAAACCCACAACATTACAATCAGTCTGTATATATTGTAAGCTCTGACGAGCAGGGCCCTCTGATCCCTCCTGTATTGATTTGTATTGTAACTGTACTGTCTGCGCTGCGTAAACTGTTGGCGCTATATAAATCCTGTATTATGATAATAATATATGCAGTAAAACATGCTGGCTATAATCACTGTAGAGCCTAAGGGGTTAATCCTCTGCATTGTGTAAAAAGGCTATCTACTCTGATCCTCCCCTTTTTCCACTGTCCTCAATCCATCTCCTGATAGTACAGAGCCTTGGGGGCACTCTGCACATGCCCAGTTTGGTGTGTGTTGCATGAGCGTTTTTTATCATTTTTAGGAGGGTGCATGCGATCAGCACAGGGCAAATCAGCACTGTCCAGACAGAGGGTCAGGGGTGTTGCCTGCGTGTCAGATTTTTAACTTGCGGCTGCTCCTCTGTATCCATTTTTATGGGGTGCCTGCATGCAGCTCCGAGGTGGATGCCGACACCGCAAAAAAAGCAGCTCAGCACAGAGGATGGGTCTCAGTGCCCGTATGAAGAAGCCCATATTTATCATTTGTTTTCTAAGCGTACTAGAAGAAAAAAAAAAGCTTATATGCAATTAGGTGTTTATTCAAAGAGACCGATTTACTAAATGATTTCAGAATTTTCACATAATAAAATGTGGGGAGATTCACTTCAATTATGCAATCATGTGAAAAGAAAATCTGTTTACTTATTTCATCTGCACATAACAGGATAATTGAAGAGAATATTTACACAATATTTAGCCTGAACATTCTCCAATCCCTTAATAAATCAGCCTCAATATCTTTATTTTCCCATTGCTGCTGTCTTAGCCTCCACGTCTGTATATTAAATCTTCACAGTGCCACGCCGGGATATTTTGTATTCCTTGAACTTTAGGCTTCTCTGACCCAATACAGAAGATTGAAAACTTGCAAATGTATTTTTAAATGCTACAGCCCAAGCTGATCCATTCCGTATTGCCTTTCAGTGATTGTCAGTCCTGTTTATCAAGATCATCATTCACAAGATGCTCAATAGCTGCACGGTGGGGAGCGTGGAGGACATAAGCAAGAAGAAGAAAAAAAAAAACATAATTTACTGACAAGCCATCTGCTTCCCTGTCATTCCCACAACACACTTTAACACCGGGTAGCTCCAAGCACTATTCTAGCAAACCCCGGTGTCCTTCGTTTATTTCACAGTCCTTTGCAACTCTCAACATGAAAGAACAAAAAATTAAACCTACATGCATTACATGTGTTCATAGATACCGATATAATCAAATATCTTTTTTTATCTACTATTCTACTATCCACTTAAATACTGGGCACTTTTACCCCATTCCTGCCCAGGCCAATTTTCAACGCTGTCAGTTTGAATGACAATTACGCAGTCATGCTACACTGTACCCATATGACATTTTTATAATTTTTTTGAGACAGACAGAGCTTTCTTTTGGTGGAATTTAAAGTGAATGGTAAAGGCTTGTTTTTTTTTTTCTCTTTAAAAATAACAAACATGTTATACTTCCCTCCTCTGTGCAGTTGGTTTTGCCCAGAGCAGGCCGGATCCTCCTCTTCTCGGGTCCCTCAAGTGACCCTCAATCCAGCTACAGGGGACACTCGAGCCCGAGCTCCATGTATCCATTCAGACACGGAGCACCGGCCTGGCCCCACCCCCTCTCTCCCCCCGATTGGCTGACTGACAGCCGCGGGAGCAAATGGAAGAAGGAGTCTCTGGGACAGCTAAGACACTCGTGGACATCTATGGAGAGAGAAGGGGCTCAGGTAAGTAATAATGGGGTGCTGGGGACACTGCTACACATAAAAAAACCTTCTGCCTTTACAACTCCTTTAATCACCACTGGGTGTTTTATTTTTTGCCAAACAAACAAGACCGAAAATTTTGGGGAAAAACAAAAACGTTTTTCTTAGTTTGTTATAACATTTTGTAAATAATGTCATTTTTCACTTTCACTGATAGGCAACGATCATGGGCATTGATGGGCATTGACAGGGATCACTGACGGGGCTGCACTGATGATCAGTGTAGATGTCCTGCTTACCCGCTCTCCTCGCACGCTGTCAGCGTGAAAAGAGGACTGTCAATAACAGGCAAATCCTGTTTACACAGCGATCAGCTGTGACTGGACACAGCTGATCACATGGCACAGGGCTGCTATGATTGGCCTTTTTTACCCCAATCTGTGTCCAAAGGACACAACAATCACACGATGCATGCGGGGATGATTCCCTCCCGAAAATATGTGACTGCGCAGAGGCCAGCATTCTGCTATAGTGCCGTCGGCAGGAGGTTAAAGTGGCTGTAAAGGCTCAAGGTTTTTCTATGCATGAAGGTGAAAAACCTTTGTGAAAGCAATCCCTCCAGTCCCCCCCCCCCCCCAATACTTACCCGAGCCCCATCTTGATCCAGTGATGTGCACGAGAGCAGCAGCTCTCCAAGGTCTCTTCCCTCCTCATCGGCTGAGACAGCAGCGGGAGCCATTGGACCCCACTACTGTCAATCACAGTTAGTAAGGATGAGCTCCAGCGTGTTGGCATGCTACACGTGCCGAGCCCGCCAGGAAGTCGGCACTGCACAGCGCTAATCACAAGCGGCGAGACATTTCCCAATGTGCGGCTGCAGAGATCAGCGAATGTCTCACTGCCTGTGATTAGCGCAGCGCATTGCCGACTTCCTGGCGGGCTCGGCACGTGTAGCATGCGAACACGCCGGAGCTCATCCTTATTAGTGAGCCAATGAGGAGAGAGCGGGGGTGAGGCCGAGCCACAGTCTGTGTGTGAATGGACACACGGAGCAGCGGCTCAGGAACAAGCCTGCTTGGGTGCCCCTATAGCAAGCAGCTTGCTATGGAGGTAGTCGGGAGGGGCCAGGAGCACTGGCGGGGGAGCTAAGAGGACCACCAGGGCTGCTAGCTGCAAAACCATTACACAGAGCAGGTAAGCATGACATCTGCTTTTAATATTACTTATTAAAGTAACCTTCGCAGTGCCATAATGTTTGTAGATGCTACAGCTGTACAATGCATACAAACATTTTACAAGGCCCTCCCGTGGTGCCCCAAAATGCCCGCTGTACCATGTCAGATTTAACAATTCTTGGTATAGTGACAAGTGCTGGTCCAATCAAACTCGCATGTTCCAATTGGTCCACCACATGATGGGTGGCTATACCGTCCAGCAGGGAAAGCAGTAAGGGGCATACCAAGTCTAACTAGAAAGTGTTGAAACTGGCATCTCACACATTGGAATTTGGGAACAACCAGTGTAAGGGTCAGTGTCTATGTGCTTCAATGGGCGAACACATCAGTTTGGGACCATTCATAACTGCAGGTACATTCAACCAGTTGCAGAGATGAATTCCAGGTATGGATATTTTATACAGTTACATTGGACCAGCTTTGACCAATGTAACCATGCATATACAGTCCATTACCTGGCTGATGCCCACGAAAGCTAGAAATCACTAAAGTAGACCCCACCATTCCAACGTTCTCCACTTGCTCCCGGGTCCCGTGCTGAGTGGCCAGCCTGCTGCATTCCAAACACAGGAGGTCGGCAGCTCAATACATTCCCTGATTGGACGAGGTGGAGGACAAGGGCGGCGGCATTCTTTTCAACTGTCTTTATTCACACTTGTCTGCTTATTAGTCCTGCATTCAGAAGTGAGCAAATTTAGGTGTTTTTACCCCATTAACTTCAATGGTATCTCCTGTAAACACAAAACGTACTCAATTTTACACCTTTACAACTTCTCTTCTATAAAACTCCCCTCCCCTCGCCCAGCCCAGGAAACAGAAACCTGAAGCTTGATATACGTGTAAGTATGCATGAAAGACACCTGAAAAAAAAAAAAAAAAACGCTTCAAAATCACCAGGAATACCCTCTGTCCTGGTGTGAATGGAGGCCAAGTCACTGACAAAAATCAAGGAAGCCAGTCAGGAATTCAGACTTCACTGGCTCCATGCTAGTTCCAGATCTGTGATGGGTGCTTCTAGTAGGACAGCAGAGGGACGATCTCATCATTGTGCTGCTACATATTCACCGTCCTGGCATGGAACTGGGTGGGGCTAGTGGCCGAGGCTTTATTGCTTGAAGTGGAACTACATTCTGAGCACCACAAACCAAAAGTGCCATTTAATTTATATTTAATATTCAAAGCAAACTCCCCTATCCATCCATGTCTCTATGCTTTAATTTAGCTGGGAAATCAGTTTGAAAAACACCTCCCTAGCATTTCTGGCTGTGGCCATCTTGAGTAAGGGCAGATGATTCATGTAACATTTACTTCCTGGAATCCATCTGCTCTTAGCTCAGGCATGCAGGAGGACGTGTTTAGCAGAGAAAGCCCCTCCTCCCCTCCTGAAGACTCCTGGGATGTATGACATCATTTGCGTAAGCCAGAAACCAAGAAATAACTGAAGAAATGTTAAAAAAACTGTTTAAAACAAGTAAATATGATAACTTTCCTATCTGTTTAAATGCTTGCGGATCGCCCACCGCACATATATTGCAGAAGGGCGGCCGCTCTGCTCCGGATCACGTATCTAGTACACGATCCGCTGGCCAGGGCAGGGGGGCGCTCTCGCACATGCCTGCCGCTCCCACTGTGCTGTGATTCACTGCAGTACAACCCAATCAGCAGGTGCCAGCCGCTGACTGCTCGCTAGCCCCTGCCAATCGGCTCCGGTAATTACCGAAGAGAGCCTTGTGCTTGTAAACAAAACACAGAGCTCTCTTCTGACAGCAGCAATGTGCCGTTTTTTTCTCCCTTTGCAGGGATTAAAAACTGCCACATTTAGTAAAAACAGCACACACTTAACCCTTTCATCGCCCTAGATGTTTAACAACTTCCCAGCCAGTGTCATTAACCGATATACGTCGGCACAATGGCAGCGGTGGGCAAATGGGCGTACCTGTTCGTCCCCTTTATCTGGTGGGGCTAGTGGGCGCGCGCCCACCGCGTACAGGGTGATCGTGCCCGGGATTCCCGCGATCGTGTAACAGAACCGCAGAACAAGGAGATGCCTATGTAAGCAAGGCATTTTCCTGTTCTGCCTCCTAGTGACATGACAGGGATCTACTGCTCCCTGTGATCGGGAGCAGTAATCGCTGTCATGTCAGTGGTAGCCCATCGCCCCCACCGTTAGAATTACTCCCTAGGACACACTTAACCCCTTCATCACCCCCTAGTGGTTAACCCCCTCACTGGCAGTGTCATTTACACAGTAATCAGTGCATTTGTATAGCACTGATCGCTTTATAAATGACAATGATCCCAAAATAGCATCAAAAGTTTCCGATGTGTCCGCCATAATGTCGCAGTCATGATAAAAATCGCAGATCGCCGCCATTACTAATAAAAAAAAATAATAATAATAAAAATGTCATAAATCTATCCCCTATTTTGTAGACGCTATAACTGTTGCGCAAACCAATCAATATACGCTTATTGTGATTTTTTTACCAAAAATATGTAGAAGAATACATATCGGTCTAAACTGAGGAAAAAACTAGTTTTTTTATATATATTTATTATAGCAAAAAGTAAAAAATATTCCTTTTTTTTTCAAAATTGTCGGTCTTTTTCTGTTTATAGCGCAAAAAAATAAAAACCGCCGAGGTGATCAAATACCACCAAAAAAAAAAAAAGCTTTCTTTGTGGGGAAAAAAAGGTCATCAGTTTTGTTTGGGTACAACGTCGCACGACCGCGCAATTGTCAGTTAAAGCATTGCAGTGCTGAATCACAAAAAGTGCTCTGGTCAGGAAGGGGGTAAAATCTTCCGGGGCTGAAGTGGTTAATAATGCTGGCAGCATAAGGATTCAAAATAGTCCGTGTTGATTGACAGAGTGAAGTTCTCCTTTAGCTGCAGTTAGAGTACTTTCGTACTAAAGCGGGGGGGGTCAGCGGTAAAGCGCTGGTAGTTTTAGCAGCGCTTTACCGTCCTTTTAGCTGCGCTTTTCGGCCACTAGTGGGGCACTTTCAACCCCCCGCTAGCGGCCGAAGGTGTTAATAGCGCCTATGTTGTGGCGCTTCATTCCAATTGGCAGGGGTGGTTTAGGAGCAGTGTATACATCGCTCCCACACCGCCCCAAAGATGCTGCCTGCAGGACTTATTTCCCCGTCCCTCAAGTGCACCACCCCGGTGTGAAAGCACTCGGCCTTCCACATTGGGGAGCCATGAGAGGCAGTCTTCAGGCGCTTTATAGGCGTTATTTTTAGCGCTAAAACGCTTGAAAACTGCCTCAGAGTGAAAGTACCCTTAAAGCGGAAGTAAACCCATCCATAAAACAGTTTAATTTCCGGCACGTGCCGGAAATGTAACACTCCCATTGGTTGTGCTCTCAACCAAACTGTCAAACCATCCAATGGCTGGTGTCATAACTGATCACATGTGCAGCATCATGGCAGTTGTAGATTAAACAGAGGCAGAGATGGCAGCTTCCTTGGCTGAAAATGATAAGGGGGGTTTACTTACACTTTAAGAACACTAAGGTAACTTTATCCAGCAATAATATCTGGCAGGAGTGCCCAAAACTGCCAGGCTGGCTGAACAATTCACATAAACACACTTCAGTCGTATATTCAGCCATCTGCCTGGGATTTATCTTTAATAATAGCCAAGAACCTAAAAAATCCAAAGCAAATATTAGGAGTAGGAGATTTTATTGATGTGGAGCATCTTTAGAGAGGATCCCAGTCAAAATAAAATTTCACTGGTGAAGGCCCAGTTCACACTGATGCAGAATTCGCAGCAAACGCTGTGCGGTTTCCGCACCGCATCAAAGCTGCACCCCGTTCATGCGAACCGCTGCGGGTGTGTATGTTAACACTCTGAAATCGGTTTGCAAAAAGCAGTGAGATTTGTAGAATCAGATCACATGGTGCGGCAAAAAAACTGGTCCTGCACGATCTTGGTGTGGATGCAGTGCGATTTGAGCCATACAGAATGCACTGCTGTAGAATCGCATGTGATTTGAACAGGAATGCGGTGCAAATCTTGTCTAAACAGCATGCCGTTCTCACCCCGCATCAGTGTGAACTGGGCCTACAGCTGACCATAGAGGGATTGAAATTTGGCAAGTCTCTGCTGAACCGGCCACATTTTTATCTGTGTGGTTTGTTTATCAGGTTTATTATATACTGCAGTCACTGGCATGACACTGTTTATTTTGCATATGTATATTCAGTTTGTGCTCATCTGAAGCTGTGGTGCAGTTATATTGATTCATTTGTATGAGCTACAAAACACTGGAGCCCCCATTCACACCGCTATGTTCAGCGCTACGTCAGCGCAATTTCAAAACCGCACATCGGTGCGATTTGCACTGCCTGTTTTATTGCAGCTTGTGACTTCATACAACAGAAGTCTGGGCAAAAAGTAGTGCAGGAACCTTTTTCAAAGTCGCTGAGACATGAATCACAGCAAGATGAACGGTTCTTTGGCCAACAATGGGGTGCGACTTGTCATGCGAGTTGGAACTGTCAAATCGCATGACAAATCGCACCGGTTGCGACCATGTGTTGCAGGAAAGAAATTTGTATGATTCCCCCATCAACACAGACAAAGCTGACAGGGGAATTCCTCCCGCCGAGCCACTGCCTGCTCCTGGTGGGGATGGCCGGGAGAAGATGTCCCCGCCGGGAGAACAGTGATCATCGCCAGCAGCTATAGCAGACGCTAGCGATAATCGCAAGTAAATCCAGAAGGCTGGTTGTATCCAAGTTGATCGATCAACTTGGTACATTCAGTCTGTCCGCACATGGTTCGAATATCGCCCCGTTTCCTGCTGAACCAGCCTAGACTCGAACAGTCACTGGCCAGACTAAGCCCCCGTTCACACTGCTGCGACTTCTCAAGTGACTTGCGACACAAAGACGCATGACAAGTCAAAAACACATTACTTTCAATGGGTGCCGTCTAATCAATGTGACTTAAGTCAGAGCAACAAAAAAAAATAAAAAAAAAATAAAAAAAGGTTCCTGTACTATATTTCTGCAACTTTGGTGCGAATTGAGTGTCATAGACTGCAATGTTAAATCACAAAAGTTGCAAGCAAGTTGCACAACTTTGGGGGTCTCAGCAGTGTGAACCACGCCTGAGAGAAGAACACACAATGGTAAAACTATAACCAGGTTATAGACTGACTGATAATGTTTTTTGCAATATTATATGATAACTCATGACGCTGTATGTTTTTAACTTTTGCAACATAAAAAAACAATAAAAAGAAAGACAAAAGAAAAAAAAAAGAAGAGGTTATAGACTGACTCAGGGGAAAACATTACATTTTTCAGGACAGCATTCCTGTCATTGACGTGTTACATAGTTACATAGTAGGTGAGGTTGAAAAAAGACACAAGTCCATCAAGTCCAACCTATGTGTGTGATTATATGTCAGTAATTACATTACATATCCCTGTATATTGCGGTCATTCAGGTGCTTATCTAATAGTTTCTTGAAGCTATCAATGCTCCCGGCTGAGACCACTGCCTGTGGAAGGGAATTCCACATCCTTGCCGCTCTTACAGTAAAGAACTCTCTACGTAGTTTAAGGTAAACCTCTTTTCTTCTAATTTTAATGAGTGGCCACGAGTCTTGTTAAACTCTCTTCTGCGAAAAAGTTTTATCCCTATTGTGGGGTCACCAGTACAGTATTTGTATATAGAAATCATATCCCCTCTCAAGCGTCTCTTCTCCAGAGAGAATAAGTTCAGTGCTCGCAACCTTTCCTCATAACTAAGATCCTCCAGACCCTTTATTAGCTTTGTTGCCCTTCTTTGTACTCGCTCCATTTCCAGTACATCCTTCCTGAGGACTGGTGCCCAGAACTGGACAGCATACTCCAGGTGCGGCCGGACCAGAGTCTTGTAGAGTCAGAGAATTATCGTTTTATCTCTGGAGTTGATCCCCTTTTTAATGCCAATATTCTTTATTCTTTGTTAGCAGCAGCTTGGCATTGCATGTCATTGCTGAGCCTATCATCTACTAGGACCCCCAGGTCCTTTTCCATCCTAGATTCCCCCAGAGGTTCTCCCCCCAGTGTATAGATTGCATTCATATTTTTGCCACCCAAATGCATTATTTTACATTTTTCTACATTGAACCTCATTTGCCATGTAGTCGCCCACCCCATTAATTTGTTCAGATCTTTTTGTAAGGTTTCCATATCCTGCGGAGAAGTCATTGCCCTGCTTAGCTTAGTATCGGCCGCAAATACAGAGATTGAACTGTTTATCCCATCCTCCAGGTCGTTTATGAACAAATTAAACAGAATTGGTCCCAGGACAGAACCCTGGGGAACCCCACTACCCACCCCTGACCATTCTGAGTACTCCCCATTTATCACCACCCTCTGAACTCGCCCTTGTAGCCAGTTTTCAATCCATGTACTCACCCTATGGTCCATGCCAACGGACCTTATTTTGTACAGTAAGCCTCAGTTCACACCAGAGACGGCACGACTTGCAGGTCGCCGGGGCGACTTGCAAGACGACTTCTGTATAGAAGTCTATGCAAGTCGCCCCCAAAGTAGTACAGGAACCTTTCTTCTAAGTCGGAGCGACGACGGTTCCATTGTACAGAACGGGAGGCGACTTGTCAGGCGGCTAGGTAGCCTGACAAGTCGCCCCCTGTGTGAACCGGCTCTAAACGTTTATGGGGAACTGTATCAAATGCTTTTGCAAAATCCAGAATAGTTAAATGTGAATATGGGAACAAAACTGCTTAACCATGAAATATGTACGCCCTTTGCCACGTTACTTTATTCCTAATATTTCATTATATTGTTCTTCAACAATGTATTCTTAAGTTTTGCTATACATTTAATAAAAGTTTATCAAATAAATAAAAATGATGATCAAGCTGTGCAATAATGGGGTGATGTATGTGCCCGCTAACAAGAGCGCAATGTGTGAGAACAAACAAAGTGTCCTTTCACTCCGTCCCAAACCCTCAGACAATACGGATCTGCCCGGATCAGACAAACTCATACTTTGAAATGGCACTCGGAACGAGCCGGTAGATCTAGCGTATATGGTATTTGAACCACATTCCACTAGAATTGAAAAATCTGACAGTTGAGATTCACGATCTACCAGGCTTTGTGCACCCAACATCAGAAACATTGAGACCCAAATATTTAGAAGGAACGTATTTCAATATGGACACCTGTTCTGGTGACAACTGTGAAATGAGCGAAACCCCAACCTTGGGAAGACTTCCTCAAAGTGGGGAACAAAAGAGCTCCGAATGAGCAATGAAGACAATCTTGGTCCACCTACCACCAGTATTGCACGAATACCAGTATCAGGGCTGATGCTAAGCATTTGCAATGCTCCGATACCTAAAACTGATTTTTGCAATGCGATTTGAGCCCATACAAAATGAATGGGTTAAAATCACACTGCAAAGAATCACATGTGATTTGAGCAGGAATGTGGTGCAGTTCCTGTCCTTAAAGGGAAACTCCACTTTTGTTAATAAAAAAAAATATCCCCCTCTGGGTGATCTATGTACATTGTAAGGATTATAACAACCTTTGTTGCAGATTCCTACCTTTTGTTATTCTGAAGAAATCCCTTCTCTGTGCCCCTGGTCTGTGTGGGTCTAATGTGAAGTGGTTTCATAATTATCTTTCAGCTGTGCACCTGCAGAGCTCTAATGAGCAAATCTGATGGGCCTGCATCCCTTTGGATGTGTTCCTACAGGTAGTATCTCACCAAAAATGACATTTTTGTTGCAGGGGATGCCTGAAATCTGACTTGTATCTTGGGTGTGGTCAGTACACACTCTATGTACATAACAACACCAGGTAGCCATATTGCATTGCATTTCCAGAAAATTACAGCGGCTGCAGATTGAAATAAAATTGTAATTTTTAATAACATTCAATTACAATATGGCTTGTGTCGCAAATGTATACGCTATATTATTTTTTTCTTCATTTTCTATTTTTTTTCCTCCACGGAAGTGGAGTTACCCTTTAGACCCCCTTCAGCCTGGGGCGTTTTTCAGGAGCTTTAGCGTTAAAAAAAAGCACCTGTAAAGCGCCTGAAAGAAGCCTCATCTGCAATCCCAATGAGAAAGCCCAAGCCCTTTCACACTGCCAGCGCCCGAAAAACGCTGGTAAAGCGCCGCTTGAGACCCCTTTCACACTGGGGCGTTTTTCAGGCGTTTTTCGTGCGCTGGCAGTGTGAAAGGGCTCGGGCCATCAGCGCACCCAGCCCGGTGGCAAAACATGAAAGCGATGCAAAGAAGCTGCTTGCAGGACTTTTTTTTACGCCCTGCAAGCACAGTGCCCCAGTGTGAAAGCACTCGGGCTTTCACATTGGGATTGCAGATGAGGCTTCTTTCAGGCGCTTTACAGGTGCTTTTTTTTTAATGCTAAAGCGCCTGAAAAACGCCCCAGTGTGAAAGAGGTCTTAACGAATTTGGTTTCCTGCACCACTCCTGTGTGAACCCCAGGCTTGTCATCGTGACTTAAGCCTGGGTTCACACAGTGTGATTCAGACAGGAATCGCACTGCATTCCTGTTAAAATTGCATCTGATACTTTGCAGTGCGATTTGAGCCCATTCATTTTGTATGGGCTCAAATCAAACAATATCGATAATTGGGATCGGCGAGTACTTGAGCACAAGTATCGGTACTCGTACTCCCTCTTTAAAAACGGGTATCGGCGCAACCCTACCTACCACCCTCTACACCTACTGTACAAAACAATTCCCCTACATAGACATATACCCTCTGAATGCTTGGCTATAGTGACATGCCAGGCCCCCCCCCTACCACCCAAGTGGACCAACTCCTTTTCAGCTTGGCAACCGTGTGCTCTTAGCCAGCAAGGGCACAAGATAAATGCTAGAATGGAATTGGTTGGCTGTCGCTGCCCCCCCTTCCCATCATAACTAAAATGCAAATTCCAAACACCGACTGGAATGTATATACAATACAGAAGCCCGGCTTGCTATGTATACAGTAGTCACACCCTGCAAGTGTACATCTTAATACTGCATTATTACTACACTGAAGGGAGAAATATTTTTGCGATGGGAGCCAATGTGTTTATAAAACAGTCCTGACCACATTCACAGCTTATCCAAACAGTCTACACCGGTCCCTTGTTAGTTTACATATCGCAGTTCCAAGATATCGCCCAATCACAGCAGCTTCTGTTCAACGGACGAAAGT
Source organism: Lithobates septentrionalis (assembly GCA_037952835.1). Classification (NCBI taxonomy): domain Eukaryota; kingdom Metazoa; phylum Chordata; class Amphibia; order Anura; family Ranidae; genus Lithobates; species Lithobates septentrionalis. The sequence goes on along the minus strand of JBBDGP010004815.1, from coordinate 44,106 downwards.
AATTGTGTTCCTTGTGCAAAGGTTTCCTTTACTTAGGATTAGTGTTCTTAAAAAAAAAAAAAAAAAAAATGTGTATATATATATATATATATATATATATATATATATATATATATATATATATTTATTTATATATATATATATATATATATATATATATATATATATATATATATATATTTTGCATACTAGCACATTACGTGGAACTTACCTTAGAACGAAGCCCTCCAGCGGCGCACTGTCACCGCTGAAGGCACTTCAATCTTCACCCGGGTTCGCGTCCTCCAGCTGTGTGAGTGGCCGGAGCCACGATGACCTTACTCCCCGTTTACGGCACAGGACTCTGAAGAAACAGCACAAGTATGGCATTCCTTCAGAGCGCATGCGCCTGTGACGTCACCGGCTCCATCTACATTGAATATCTCCTAAACGGTGCACATTAAGGCGATATTTACAGTATCTATAAGTAAGCCTTATTATAGGCTTACCTATAGGTAAAATCCATGCATGGGAGATTACTCCCACTTTAAGGTGTTGGTGCTACCGGTGTGGATATAAATGCTAAAGTATTTTCCTGAAACTCATAGAAAAAGAAGACAAGCTGCAAAACATCTTCATTAAAGAACAAGTCCAGCTGAATGTGAACACTACTATTTGATAATCATTTTAAAATAAAGAAAAGCAGAGGTTACCTTCAGTGAAAACCTCAGCTCAAACTAATACGTAGCTAAGGAGAGAAACATTAAGTTAATTGCTAATCTCCTCAAATAGTAGAAAATCAAAGGTTGGTCCAACTTCTGAAGCCTTCCTATTGGTTCTATAACCACACACACTTAACACAGAGTGAAAAAGGATTCCCAGAGCATTACAGCTTTTCTAAAGAGAAAACAGTTATCCAGAGATAGAGTTTGTGAAAGTGAAAGAAACCTCAGAGAGGTAAGGTTTGCATACCAAGACAAAAGAGGAAGCAAGAGAGACAAGCAGCCAAAGCGTGGGATCAGTAAAAGTAGCAAGAGTTTATTAAAGCAATAAGCGACTAAAGCCTTTTGTCAAAAGGGTGTGTGCCAGGACCTTGTCTTGCATACGAACGATACACAAATTGTCGTGCCACAAACACGAACGTAGTGACGTACTACGAGGAATTTCAGCTCTTGAGCGCCACCCTTTGGTTCCCTTCTGCTAATTTCATGTTGGGTGAGCATGGATTCTGAGCATAAGTGTTTGCACTTTCGACTTTTGTGTGATGGATTTGTGTACTGACCATACGCAAATCTGACTTCAAGCCGTTGTCCGCCGAAAATGTACTAGCCTGTCATCCAACATTTGTTGGCCGAAAATTGGACAACAATTGTCAAAAAGGAGCATACTAACGGTAAGATTTTAGGACAACAGTCTGTCCACAGACAATCCCCTGCCAACAATCGTACCGTATGTACAAGGCTTTACTCTATGGTGACCAGTAAGCAGCTCCAAAGGATTATCACATGAAGGGGGGATAAACTGAGCCGGAGGGTGGAAGACCACTCCGCCAGGAAGTCATGCTGCCAACAGCGTTTATCTGAGATGCCTCAGGCCTGCCCATTCTCCTCCTGCGGCATTGGACCAGCACAATGTGCCCGAGGAATCTATGATGGATGCGGTTGGCAGCATGGCTTCCTAAAAAGACCGGTCTTCCACCACCCAGCTCAGTGTATCCCTGCTTCATTTCGCTGCATGTGATAGTCCTTTGGAGCTGCTTACCATAGTCTAAGTCTCTACTTATTGCTTTAATAAACTCTAGCTATATTTACTGATCCTGTGCCTTGGTTGCTTGTCTCGCTTGCATGGTCCTTGGATCCTCCCCAGATCCTATCTACCGAAAGCTGCAGATCCGCACCCAAGTTGTGTCCTCATTGTTTCTAGGAGTCTGGCTCTTTACCACTACTTCATCTCCAACATTGGACATAACTGGTAGTCTTTGTGAGAGCTTGGGCATGTGCTTTAGGCACATTGGTAACTTTTTTGGAGACAGAGGGAGTCACTGCTCTTAAGCCTGGTACACACTACAAGTTTTTTTGCATTCAACCCAGTGGGTTCAACAGAATAAAAAAACTGACAGCTCCGGTCGGAGCTGCTGCACTCCCTATGCTAAGTTTGGACAACCATCTCCCCCGCTGAGCTGTTGTGTTCTGACAGGGGTACTCGCCCCCCACCAGAACACGCCCGATCAGCGCTCTCTGCCATTGGCTGAGAGCGCTTATCAGGAGTCGGTCGGCCGCTGGTTTTCCAGCATGGACGTCCAACAGAAGTCAAATAGCCGGCTTCTAATGAACAGACTGACATACACACGGGTCAAATATCAGACTTTTTTTTTAACCGGCCGATGTCTCCAGACATCCAAACCCGTGTGTACGGGGCTTAAAGCTGGCCACATATCAGTCATTTCACTTTCATTCAACCAGTGGGCTGAATTCAAGAAAAATAACTCAATTGTGCCATCCAAACACTCCATGTAGATGGTGAAATCCTCCCACTAAGCCTCTGTATTCTGAGAGCAGGGAGACCTCTCTGCACTAATAATACACTAATCAACACCGCTCACTACAGCCGGTGGTGCTGATCGAGAAAACATTAAAAAAAGATTTTTTTTAAAAAGGGGTCAGCTGTTTATTTCCCCATTTTTTTAAGCACATTGGCTATTGATTCCAAGCTATATTAACCGTCAAACATTCAAAACCCATAGGCAGATCAGAAGGGGATCAACTGCAGGACAAATGCGCCTATCAATGAATTCTGAGTTATCTTAGAAGAGCATCAAATCAAACTGATGCCATCAACACAAGCCAAAAGCCCGTCGACATAGGACCAGATTGTTTTTGATTTTTTTCTCAATCAGTAATTATATTTGATTGTAGCCGAATTAGTGCAATTGTGACAGAGAAAATTGAGTACTGTCTGTGATACTTTTTTTTATTTGCACTAACATACAATTTTTCAGGACAAGCTTTCGGGGTATGTCCCCTTCTTCAAGGTCCAAGCAGTACTCCTTGGACTACTGCTTGGACAAGTACTCAATTTTCTCTTTCAATAAGTAACAATTCTTTAAGAAAGCATTGCACAGAAAGTAACTGCAGTGAAGGAAATATGAAAAGTTATGGAGGCATATTGTCCTTTACTTCAGGGAGTGAAAGTTTCCTGCGTAGTCAGGCTTTATGAATGGACTGGAGTTACCAGCACCAGATATACGAAGCAAGATACTCCCCAGGCTACTTTTATATGCTTCCCTCTAGCTTCCATTTATTGTTCTCCCTCGCTGTAATATCCGACAATGAACTGTGTTTCTATTACAAGGCCTTGGTCATGGCACACATATTAGAGTGCAGATCAGGTGTCTTCTCTTGTATGCAAGCAGCAGTTAAAGAGACCGTGACCTCCAATTAACTGTGAATGGCACAAGGGAATTACACCAGCCGCAGTTTACAGCAAAGCGATTATTAGATTCATGAAGTTGTATCTGGCGCCTCTTCACCCCATCTGTCATATATTCACACCTTTATGGACCCAATCCTAAAACGGAACTACATTATATCATACTACTGGTGTTTATAAAGTATCTACAACTCAAACAGACGGAGAAGAGGACAGCCAATTGGGCAAAATGTTCATACTTGCAGATTGTGAGCTCTCATGAGCAGAGGCCTCCTTAAATCCTAGTACATACTATGAGAAAATCGGATGACCGATCGTCCAATTTTCCATGAAAGTGCGTATCATGATGTAGTCAGAATGGTATTCTCGACCAGCAAAGGCAAAACGTAGGCAAGCGTAGCTACATACTAGCGTAGTAGAAGAGAAAGCTGAGAGTCGTACTTTGCTTCTGATCATGCATTTTCTCTGTTCGATTATTTCCATACAATTAGACCCCTTTCACACTGAGGAGCTTTGCAGGTGCTATAGCGTTAAAAATAGCACCTGCAAATCACCCTAAAACAGCGGCTCCATTCACTGCAGTGTGAAAGCCCGAGGGCTTCCACACTGGAGCGATGCGCTGGCAGGGCGTCAGAAAAAGTCCTGCCAGCAACTTCTTTGGAGAGGTGAACTCACCGCTCCTAAAGCGCCCCTGCCCATTGAAAACAATGGGGCAGCGCTGCTATACCACCGGCAAAGCGCCGCTACTGCGGCGTTTTTGCGGGCAGATTTAACCCCTTTTCGGCCGCTAGCGGGGGTTAAAACCACCCCGCTAGCGGGCAAATAGTACCGCTAAAACGACGGTAAAACGACGCTAAAAATACCGCCGCTTTACCGCTGACGCCTGGGGAGGCTCAGTGTGAAAGGGGTCTTAGAGTGCACATTAAAATGAAAAACAGGCGTGGTCACGTACCATAAACCTTTTCTAGCTTGCACCCTCGGTATTTGTTGTCCAAAAAGTCAGAATCGGCTGTCGGAAGCACTATACTAACCGGCAGATCATTCCTCATACAGAAATGTTCATACAATTGTCTTATTATGTGTACTAGCCTTAACACTCTGGTCTTAAATTGTGTTCTGACCATACGGTCTCTCCCTTTACTTTGTAAACACTGCGCAAAACGTTGGCGCTCTAGGCAGGCATTTTTGAATAAGGTAGACTTTAAAGTGGTTGTAAAGGCTCAAGGTTTAAAAAAAAAAAAAACTTCTGTGTTCACCAATACTTACCTGAGCCCTATCTGGTTCCAGTGATGTGCACAAGAGTAGCAGCTCTCCCAGGTCTCTTCCTCTTCATTGGCTCCCACTACTCACAATCACAGCCAGTGAGTCAATGAGGAGAGAGCGGGGCAGGGCCATGTTCTGTGTGTGAATGGACACACAGAGCAGTGGCTTGGAAGCGAGCCTGCTCGGGTGCCCCCATAGCAAGTTGCTTGCTATGGGGGCAATCAGAAGGAGAGAATGGCCAAGACCACCGGTGGGAGACCCGAGAAGAATAGGATTGGCGATGCTCTGTGCAAAATCAATGCATAGAGCTGGTAAGTATAACACATTTTTTATTTTAAAAAAAGACAAAAAAGCAAATCTGCCTTTGATATCACTTTAACATGGTAGTAAAGCAAAAAAGAAAAAAGAAAAGCAATATAATCACATTATCACAGACTTGCCCTAAAACAAAGCCCTCCACCGCTGACAAGGATTCAGCCCTCACCCGGTCTTCCTTTGATGTTTAAATTCTCTGACCATGTGAATGGCAAATCTGTGATGATGTCACGCCACCGCCTGCACCACTCGTGAGCCACCATCATAGGTCATCACTCTGAAGAGATGGCATGCTCAGTATTCTGTCCCTTCAGAGGGCAGTTAGCATGGTGACGTCACCCGCTGCAGAAATGGTGACAGTCTTCTAAACGGTGCACATTTACCAGATATACTTTGTACCTACGTGGTACAGCTTTATTATAAGCTTACCTGTAGGTACAAGACACCAAGCAGTGTTTATTATCGCTTTAATGAATATGAAACTAGATACAATCAAGTAACCAGATATGAGAGCAGATTAAGACCAGAACAATGGATGGGGCTGCATGATGTCTGTATTTGAAAATGAATGCCAACAAAACGATGACGGCTTCTATAAGCAAGCCGCACAACCTAGCCAGGTCTGATGTCAGCTCTATTATAAGGCTGAACCCATTATCGATTGTGTCATGTGACATCATCTTTATATGTATATCGTTCTCCTTGTAGCTATATACCGCCACTGGATTCTATGTTATGTGTATGATATCTGAGCTTTCAGACTATATAGGTGCAATCTTCCTCTGTTGTAGATAGGTAAACAGCGTTCACAACAACGACACTCCTCCCAGAACAGTCTGGATGAGACGAACACTGAAGTAAGCATGGCGCTGTGAAGGGTTGATGTAAAGCTCTATGGGGAATTTAGGGAGAAACCCCCCCCCCCCTCCTCCTCCTCGTGACCACATTTACAATAACGGAGTTCAGGAGGAGGAGGAGGAAGGGCACACTACAATTTAAGGTTTGCGACTAAATCCTGTCCCTTAGTCAATATCAATCAAGTGAGTGTCAATGCCTCCAATACAAAGCCTGGTGCAGTAAAATAGACAATTATCCTAACCCCCATCTTCTCTCTTTCCCAAGACTTCACATTTTCTAAACCACTGATGCTTCACCCTCATAAATGATTCTTCTGTTGACGCCGTAATGGCAATAGCAAGGCTGGCCACACAAGGCTCGGTATTAATAAACCATGTCACTCCTGAAGCTTGTGCGTGCAATAAAGGCAGCGTAGCGGTTAAAGTGGTTGTAAAGTCGGAAGGTTTTTTTTTTTATCTTAATGCATTCTATACATTGATAAAAAAAAAAAAAAAACCTTGTGTGCAGCAGCTCCCCCCTCCCCCCCAATACTTAACTCAACCCCTTCTCGATGCAGCGATGTTCCACAAGAGACTCGGCTGTCGGGGACTGTCCCTCCTGATTGGCTGAGACACACAGCAGGCGCCATTGGCTCCCGCTGCTGTCAAAGTCAGTGAGCCAATAAGGGGAGAGAGGGGGCGGGGCCGAGCCGCAGCTCCATGTCACACAGAGCAGCGTTTCGACTCGGGTGCCCCCATAGCAAGCTGCTTGCTGTGAGGGCACTGGACAGGAGGAAGGGGCCAGGAGTGCTGGCAAGGGACCCCAGAAGAGGAGGATCCAACTACACAGAGCAGGTAAGTATAACATGTTTTTTTTTTTGGTTTAAAAATAACAAACCAAGACTTTAGTATCACTTTAAGCCCTGAGCAATAATGATCACTTGCAAGGGTTGGAAATGCTTGCTATTAAAGTGATACTAAAGTGTCTTTTTTGTTTCTTTAAAAATAAACATGTTATATTTACCTGCTCTGTGGAATGGTTTTGCACAGAGCAGCCCGGATCCCCTTCTTCTCGAGTCCCTCTTCGGCGCTCCTGGCCCCTCCCTCCTATCGAGTGCCCCCACAGCAAGCAGCTTACTATGGGGGCAGGCAAGGCTGAGTCGCAGCTCCGTGTGTCCATTCAGATACAGAGCCGCTATTTGGCCCCACCCTCTCTCTCTCCCCATTGGCTGACTGACATCGATTGACAGCAGCAGGAGTCAATGGCGCTGATGTGTCTCAGTCAATCAGGAGGGAGAGCCCCAAATGGCCAAGGCACTCATGCAACATTAACAATAGGATATAAATGCTGCGTTTATATACTCAAGTCCATATAAATTAAAGATGGAAGATTCTTGTATGAGGGTCCAGTGAGTGCAATTCCACACAAAGGGTGTTGAGAGAAATCAGTCACCAATAGCAGAGGTACACCCTGACCCTTACCCTAAATGGTGGGCTACTTAGCCAAAAGAAGTCAAATGCGCTTGAAGGTAATCAACTTCAGCTCTCCACACATGGGATAATGGGTCCCTCAAGCACTGGCATGTCCATCACGGACAGGGTCTCAAAGCATGAGAACGTGGGAATAGGCAAGAAAAACACTTAATTGCGCAGTATTACAGGTAATAATATTTAAAAGAAGCCAAAGTACTCACATACATAGTAGTTAAAATCGCATGTATATCCTCATATCACTGGGAATGTTTCCAACCGGTAGGATGGCTGACTACCGAACGTGGCAACGTCACATGATCAGACTCCGCCTTAGGAGGACCCGTGCAACATGTGACCGAGACGGGGCTCACGTAAGTATTAGGAGGGCTGGATTAAGAAAATAAAAACTTTCTGCCTTTACAACTACTTTAAGGGTCCTTTCACACTGGGGCGGTTTGCAGGCGCTATTGCGCTAATAATAGCGCCTGCAAACCGACCCGAAAGTGCCGCTGCTTTCATTCCAGTGTGAAAGCCCCGAGGGCTTTCACACTGGAGCGATGTGCTGGCAGGACGGTAAAAAAAAGTCCTGCTAGCAGCATCTTCGGAGCGGTGAAGGAGCGGAGTGTATACCGCTCCTTCACCGCTCCTGCCCATTGAAATCAATGGGACGGCGCGGCTATACCGCCGGCAAAGCACCTCTGCAGAGGCGCTTTGCGGTGGTTTTTAACCATTTCTCGGCCGCTAGCGGGGGGTAAAACAGCCCCGCTAGCGGCCGCATACCGACGCTTAAAGCGCCGATGCCCGCCCCAGTGTGAAAGGGCTCTAAGCCAGCCATAGATTATGGGATTTTCAGGTTGCAGGAAAGAAAAATCGCTCGATTCCTCCATCAACCCATTCAGTTTTGATGTGGGAATCCCTCCTGTGGAACTATTGTGTTCTCCAGGGCAGCCATCACTTCCGGGAGAACACAGTGATTATTGCTAGCAGCTATAGCCGCTAGTAATTATCGCATGAAAAATCTGACATGCAGGTTGTACCCAGGTTGATCGATCAATGAACTTGGGTACAATCAGCCTGCTCCATACATGGTTCGAATCTTGGACAGCCCCTGCTGAACCAGCCAAGATTCAGTCCATCTATAGCCGGCTTTACAGGCAAAGAGCATCACCATGCTTATTTTATTTATATATCTACAGGCCTCCTAATAACCGCCCCATGATATTCTCTGGTAGCCCCAAACATCGGCTTAGCCCCGTAACATTACTGAAGTGTCACCACAGCCCAGACATCAATGCAGACTTTGAAGAATTGTTTTGTTTGACGAGCTCTTGTTGGGACAAGATAAGGGCTGGGCTAGAAGTTGAAGAACAAAGAAAGCCTAATGGAACAAAGGCCTCAACCGGCCTGACAAGAAGTCACTGTGACACTTCCTAACTCAAACACGGCCACGCTCGGCTGCCCACCAAATGTGCTCAGCACCAGTGTACAGAATTTGCTGCGTACCAGGCTCCAGCAAAAACAATATGCTCCTACTGAGGGAAAACAAGAGGGGGCTGGGTTCTACATTGATGGTTCTACATTGATGGTGAGCAAGGAAGTAGTACAAGATTTCAGTCTGCTGCTCATAGGTTTACCCGATATACTACGATCAGAAGACTATAAAGAGGGCCGATATACTACGATCAGAAGAATATAAAGAGGGCCGATATACTACGATCAGAAGAATATAAAGAGGGCCGATATACTACGATCAGAAGAATATAAAGAGGGCCGATATACTACGATCAGAAGAATATAAAGAGGGCCGATATACTACGATCAGAAGAATATAAAGAGGGCCGATATACTACGATCAGAAGAATATAAAGAGGGCCGATATACTACGATCAGAAGAATATAAAGAGGGCCATACCTCTCTAGAATCCTCCAGCTTCATAAGTCTTCTCACCTTTCAGCTCAGAAGGTTCTGATCGGCTCCCTTCGCTGGCTAATTAAATTTAAAGTCAAGATCTGGCTTGCTAGCCAAAAGCCTTCGCAGATGCCAGACAGAGCTAATCAGCTTATAGAGACTTTGTTTATTTTGTCTACATGCTAATAACTGCTAAATACACCGTATGTAGCACTCAGCTTTTAGGTTTAAGCTACAGACTAACTAAATTACACTCACCGGCCACTTCACTAGGTACACCTGTTCAAGTGCTTTGGTAACACAAATTGCTAATCAGCCAATCACATGGCAGCAACTCAATGCATTTAGGCATCTAGATGTGGTGAAGACGACTTGCTGAAGTTCAAACCAAGATCAAAATGTGGAAGAAAGGGGATTTAGTTGGCTTTGAATGTGGCATGATTGTTGGTACCAGACGGGCTGGTCTGAGTATTTAAAAAAAACTGCTGATCTATTGGGATTTTCATGCACAATCATCTCTCGGATTTACAGAGAATGGTCAAAAAAAGAGAAAATATCCAGTGAGTGGCAGTTGTGTGGCGAAAAATGCCTTGCTGATGTCAGAGGAGAATGGGCAGACTGGTTTGAGATGATAGAAAGGTAACAGTAACTCAAATAACCACTCGTTACAACCAAGGCATGGAGAATACCATCTCTGAACGCACAACACACTGAGGCTACAATTCGCACAGGTTCACCAAAATTGGACAATAGATTGGAAAAAACATCGCCTGGTCTGATGAGTCTCAATTTCAGCTGCAACATTCAGATGGTAGGGTTCAAATTTGGAGTAAACAACATAAAAGCATGGATCCATCCTGCCTTGTACCAATGGTTCAGTATGGTGGTGTGATGGTTTGGGGGATATTTTCTTGGCACACTTTGGGCCCCTTAGTACCAATTGAGTATCATTTAAACCCCACGGCCTACCTGAGTATTGTTGCTGACCATGTCCATCCCTTTATGACTACAGTGTCCCCATCTTCTGATGGCTCCTTCCAGCAGGATAATGCACCATGTCACAAAGATCAAATCATCTCACCACTGGTTTCTAGAACATGACAATGAGGTCACTGTACTCCAATGGCCTCCATAGTCATCAGATTTCGTTCTAATAGAGCACCTTTGCGATGTGGTGGAACGGGAGATTCATCATCATGGATGTGCAGCCGACAAATCTGCAGCAACTGCGTGATGTTATCAAGTAACTATGGACCGAAATCTCTGAGGAATGTTTCCAACAGCTTGTTGAGTCTATGCCATGAAGAATGAAGGCAGTTCTGAAGGCAAAAGGGGTCCAACCCGGTACTAGCAAGGTGTACCTAATAAAGTGGCCGGTGAGTGTAGATTTAAACCTTTGCAGACTTGATTCGCAGCCCCATGATGGTTTATAGAAGTTTTTCTAAACTTGCCCTCAAGTTCCACCCAACGGTTCATGTTCTCGGATTATACATACAAGTAGCTGAACTGTACTGATGAGACACTCATTATCCGTCTGTGCAAATGTCAGGTTACCTGTAAATCATGCACTACTATGGAACCTGAGAACAGGTTTAGGAAGTACAGGTTCATGTGAAGACTCCATACTGAAAGGAAGAGACGTGATTGTTCAGACAGCTCACAATTCTGCTCAATCATTTCATCTCCAGGCTTTCCTACATAGGACAGAGATTACATTCATAGTTACATTGCTCCAGCTTGGATCCATGTGACTATGTATAACATACATCTACAAAATTCTACTTATTAGTCATGAATTTGATGTAAAACAGAGAAAAAATGTATTACAAAAAACAATTCTTTATTTTAGAACATGAAAATGCAGGAAAATATTAAAATGTTCTCTGCTTAGAGGTTCACATGTATAGGATTCCAACCCATTTCACATGTATACCCGACGCGTTTAGAATGATCTTCCTCTGGAGCACATGTGAATTAGTATCGATACACCAGGACCCACAATTGGTCTTTAACCACTTGCCCCCTCAGACCTTTTCTGGCACCTTTTGTAACAATCAGTACTTTTTGCTAGAAATTTTCTTAGAACACCCAAACATTATATATGTTTGCTAAAGCAGAGGCCCTAGAGAATAAATTTGGGGGTTGCAATTTTTTTATGTCACAGGGTATTTGTGCAGCCGCAATTTTTTGGGAGTGGAAAAAAAAATGCACCTTTTTTTTATAACTAATGCAAAAAAAAAATAACAAAAAAAAAAATAAAAAACCCAATTTTGGATAAAATTTAAAAGATGTTACTCCAAGTAAATAGATACCAAACACGACATGCTTTAAAATTTTGCACGACAGTGCAACTGCGACAAACTATGTAAATTTTACTATCCATAGTTGAAGCTTTAAAAGCTGTTACAGGTTACCACTTTAGATTTACACAGGAGGTCTGCTGCTACAATTACTGCCCATCTGACGTTTGTGGAAATACCTCATGTGTGGGGCCGACGCGTGCGTTCGCCTTTTTTTTTTAATTATTATTTATTTTTATTTTGACACTCTCTTTAAAACATTTTTTTTTAATCACTTTAATTGCTGTCACAAGAGATGTAAACATTCCTTGTGACAGCAGAAGGCACGTGACAGGTACTCTTCATGGAGAGATCTGGGATCGCTCCTCTGCACTTAAAAGCATTCGATCACACCAAGATCGGTGTGATCAAATGCTTTGCATTATTGAAAACAGTGCCGTTTACATCCAGGTAAAACCTAAGTGATGTAGGGTCATCGCTTCCGGTTTACTATATCATAGAGCCGAACAAAGGTCTTTGTACGGCGATCGGGACTCCTGGTGGGACGGGTAAAGCCATGGAAGGCGCTGGGGGTGGGGTTAGGGTGGAATGTCCCCTCCCGCTGCTTGTAAAAGCAACCCAGCAGCTAGTTAGCCACTAGCATTACCTTTACAGGAGAACCAACCGTTGGCTCTCAAAAAACAGTACCGGGATGCCTGCAGCCATTGTCCCGTATTGAAGTGTGGGGGGGGGGGGGGGGGATTTTTCCTGGATAGTACAATTATGAGTCAGGTAATCAGGTGCCACAGTAGACAGCCAGGAGTTGAGCAATGAATCTTGCAGTGTGAATATCGTTGTTTAGAGAAAAAGTGCAAAATGGGACTGCACAAAAAAAAGACATAAAATTAAATATCAAAAGGTTTGTTCATACAAACATGCCTAGGTTATCACTACCGACCTCACCTGATGAAAATGCTAGCTTCCTGGCTGTCTCTGACTTCAATACTTTGACTTGAATGACCTGAAATAAATATGCAGCCGCAAAGTCAAAGTAAACTCAGATCTCCTTATTAGCATATTTGTTGTGGTTTATTTACTAAAAGTGTTGAAACCAGTGGATCAGAACGAGAGACAAGGAAATGCCATTTTTAAAGTCAAGGTCAGCTGTAGCAGTCTATAGTACAAGAGATAAAGAGATTTCGCGCATAAAATCTATCATAAAATGGTGATCACATCTAATAATAATAATAATAATAAATAGAAATAAATATGAATAAATAATGACTGTGGAAAATCATTATTAATAAAAACGAATAAAGTGCATCAATGAACAAAGACTGGGCTAAAAATTCGTGTGTCCCAATAATAAATCACAATAGATGTCATATATGTGCAAAAATGCAAAACCTGTGCTGAAACTCCATATGTGTAAAATAACAAATTCCAATGAATGGCAAAAGCCAAATCGCATAAATGTGCAAAAATGCAAAAAAAAAAACTGTGTAGCAAACTGCAAACAGCGTGGTATAGGATACTTCCAATAAATGAGACTATATAAAAAAGAGTTCACAAAAAAGACAGTTTAAAGTCCATAACTCATGGTGATCTCAGAAAAATAATGGTATTAGTAATGGTAGTCTTCATAAAACGACTGACGGTTCAACTAGGCTCTCTAAACTCTCACCTCAGAGCAGGAAAAAACAGGCACCAATGTAGATCTTTCCTTTTTATAACGATGAGGTCAAAGGATGGCTGCGTTCCCCTCTGCTTATTCTCAGGCACCTATCAAAATAAACTGGGAATATTTCCACCTAGGCTTGTGACAGCCCGGTGGGAGGAGGGGGAGGAGAGAGGAGGCCTCTGATGGTGTAGTATTTCGAAAATATATTTTATTGAATTAAAAGCAAAGTGGTCTCTTACATGAAAACAGTTTAAAATTATCATAAAACAGGAAGGAGCGGCGTCCGAGGCGCCTCCTTACGTGACTTCCGGTATAGTCAGCTCTCTGCCACGCCCTACGCGTTACGTCACCGCTCGTGACTTCAACTGGGGAAGTCACGAGCGGTGACGTAACGCGTAGGGCGTGGCAGAGAGCTGACTATACCGGAAGTCACGTAAGGAGGCGCCTCGGACGCCGCTCCTTCCTGTTTTATGATAATTTTAAACTGTTTTCATGTAAGAGACCACTTTGCTTTTAATTCAATAAAATATATTTTCGAAATACTACACCATCAGAGGCCTCCTCTCTCCTCCCCCTCCTCCCACCGGGCTGTCACAAGCCTAGGTGGAAATGTTCCCAGTTTATTTTGATAGGTGCCTGAGAATAAGCAGAGGGGAACGCAGCCATCCTTTGACCTCATCGTTATAAAAAGGAAAGATCTACATTGGTGCCTGTTTTTTCCTGCTCTGAGGTGAGAGTTTAGAGAGCCTAGTTGAACCGTCAGTCGTTTTATGAAGACTACCATTACTAATACCATTATTTTTCTGAGATCACCATGAGTTATGGACATTAAACTGTCTTTTTTGTGAACTCTTTTTTATATAGTCTCATTTATTGGAAGTATCCTATACCACGCTGTTTGCAGTTTGCTGCACAGTTTTTTTTTTGCATTTTTGCACATTTATGCGATTTGGCTTTTGCCATTCATTGGAATTTGTTATTTTACACATATGGAGTTTCAGCACAGGTTTTGCATTTTTGCACATATATGACATCTATTGTGATTTATTATTGGGACACACGAATTTTTAGCCCAGTCTTTGTTCATTGATGCACTTTATTCGTTTTTATTAATGATTTTCCACAGTCATTATTTATTCATATTTATTTCTATTTATTATTATTATTAGATGTGATCACCATTTTATGATAGATTTTATGCGCGAAATCTCTTTATCTTTATTTCATGTTTCGAGTGCTATGTGTACACTTGTTGATTTCGCTGCAGTCATTTTAGATATCATCATAAAAATCACCCACCTCAAGTTTTTGTTAGTTTAACCCATTTTGTGATTGTCACCACATTCACCTTTGTCTCACTTTAGCGCGAGGGACCATATTATTTATTTAGTCTATAGTACAAGTTTCTCTTAAATTGGCATTCCAGGGAAAAACAAATGAACCCTTGCAGTGGCTCCCCCTCCGAGCTGTTAGGGTTAAATAGTCATTTTGTCTAGGGGAGAGCAAATAAATATACAGAAATACATTGCCTTATTTCTCGTGCCCCAGAGGATGGCGCTCTTCTCGCTCTGGGAGGTGTGGGTGGGCCCTTCACATTGAAAGGCTGTGACTGGTTGAGCTACAAAAACAAGCAGCTTCAGGGATAGGTGGTACAGCGGAGAGGAAGCATGGAGGAAGCCTGCGAGAATACGCTAATTATTTCTCTACCCTTAGAGCAGGGGTCTCCAAACTGCAGCTGGGGGCATATCGCTTGCCTTTTTCTGACCCTTGGGGAACCATTCCTCCCGCTGACACCAACCATGGGGCCCCACTCCTCCCGCTGACACCAACCATGGGGCCCCCTTCCTCCCGCTGACACCAACCATTGTCCGTCCCCCTTTCTCCCTCTGACACCAACCGTGGGGCCCCATTCCTCCCGCTGACACCAACCGTGGGGCCCCATTCCTCCCGCTGACACCAACCATTGTCCGTCCCCCTTTCTCCCTCTGACACCAACCGTGGGGCCCCATTCCTCCCGCTGACACCAACCGTGGGGCCCCATTCCTCCCGCTGACACCAACCGTGGGGCCCCATTCCTCCTGCTGACACCAACCGTGGGGCCCCATTCCTCCCGCTGACACCAACCATTGTCCGTCCCCCTTTCTCCCGCTGACACCAACCGTGGGGCCCCATTCCTCCCGCTGACACCAACCGTGGGGCCCCATTCCTCCCGCTGACACCAACCGTGGGGCCCCATTCCTCCCGCTGACACCAACCGTGGGGCCCCATTCCTCCCGCTGACACCAACCGTGGGGCCCCATTCCTCCCGCTGACACCAACCGTGGGGCCCCATTCCTCCCGCTGACACCAACCGTGGGGCCCCATTCCTCCCGCTGACACCAACCGTGGGGCCCCATTCCTCCCGCTGACACCAACCGTGGGGCCCCATTCCTCCCGCTGACACCAACCGTGGGGCCCCATTCCTCCCGCTGACACCAACCGTGGGGCCCCATTCCTCCCGCTGACACCAAGGATGGGGCACCATTCCTCCCGCTGACACCAAGGATGGGGCACCATTCCTCCCGCTGACACCAAGGATGGGGCACCATTCCTCCCACTGACACTAAGGATGGGGCACCATTCCTCCCGCTGACACCAAGGATGGGGCACCATTCCTCCCGCTGACACCAAGGATGGGGCACCATTCCTCCCGCTGACACCAAGGATGGGGCCCTACTCCTCTCGCTGACACCAATGATGGGGAATGGTTACCAACGCCAGGACAAGTTCAACTCCCACTGGCCATAGTCCGACACCTGTAAAGTCTGGAGGACAGTTTGTAGACCTCCGCCTTACACAAAGCCATTTAACCTTTGCAGCGAGAAGCACCCACTGCACAAGTTAACTTTTGTTTTCTCTGGGGGCCCACTCCAAAGAATTTGGAGTCTCAGTAGATTCTGTATTTGGGAGAAAGACTGATGAAGAACAGAGAGCAAAGAGCTGATGGTTAAAAGGTTGGCAGATCCTCCACTTTGCCAGTGAACAGTAGGAGTATCAGATGCAATAATAGGGATGTTTTACAAAAATAACGTGTATGAAGGGAGAATGATATCCCAGTAATACACAGAGCGGACACAATCCCCCCCCCCCCCCCCTAACAGTGATAACAAGCCTGATGTCAGTTGATGGGACCCCGTGACCCATAATTTCCATATCTCCAGCTCCTGGGCTGCCCTCTAGAATTGCTCTCTATACAAACAGCAGCTGTTGCTCCCGTTCCCATTCCTCACCTTCAGGCCAAAACTGTTAATATCCTCCTGTCATCTGCCTTCATTCCGCTCTAATAGACATTTCTCGTGGAGAGCCGGCTGATTAACCTCTTCACTGCCACGAGACAGGAGGACCTCATAGGTCGGCTTCCTTCCCAAAGACTTCAGTAAACAAGAGGGGTGAACGGAACAGTCAGAACCTGCCTGGCCGGTCCTCATACAACCGCCATACAACCTTCATGAACCTCTCCACATTGGTCACACCAGTTATGTGAGACGGCCATTAGACCAGCTGCTACATCAGGTACATGAGAAATGATATTTGCTTGTGGCAAACATATTGCTAATCACCAGTTTAGCTTCGGCTTCTGGAACAAAAAAAACGAAAAAAACTTTTCAGCTTTCAAAAGAGGGAAAGCAGGACACCTTTGAGCATCAAAAACATTTTAGTCAAACATATGTCTTCGCTACACCCCAGTAATACTTTCATCATCAGAGAGAACAGATCATCAATCCTTCACACTCCTGTGGTGGGAAGCCTTTATGCATATATACTGTATACTGATACCTCCCAACAGGCAACAAACTGCCAGCAAACAAGGAACTTCAAGTGGACCTGTCACTATGCCAATGAGCCAACAGAAGGTACTTGCGTACACAACCGTTAGCCTTTCCGGTATGTCCTACGAGCTACCAAACCTCAGTAGGGCAATTGATGTACATAGATACCCCCCCCCCCCCCACCCTCTGTACCCCACTTATTAATGCTGTGTTCTCAGGGAACTACAGAAAGTTATTCGCAATGCATAAGGACAGGCTCTGTGGTAAAGGTGGCCATTGAAGGATCAAAAATCAGAGGGTTTAGCAGAGACCGGACGAATTTGGATCCATGTGTGGCCACTGCAGTTGAACCAAAGTCAACCTACCAATCAACTTCTGTTCAACTGCCCTGTTGGATAAAAGCCACTCGATCAGCATCTGCAGCCACTGACCTGTGTATTCTGAAAGCAGGGGGGATTCTCACTGCTGTCACAATACAATAGTGCAGCAGGTTGGATGTGTGGATGGGGGAACTGGTTCAGTTTTTTTTTTTCTCAGCCTTCTGGCTGAAGGAAAAAAACAGAACCATGTATAGACAGCTTATCACATGAAAGTTAAAGTAGAAGTCCACCCTAACACTAAAATCTCTACATATACAGGCATCCACAATCTAAGACTAACCTATCTAGCCATGTAAAGAGGAAATCGCTATACATACCCTTTCTGAAGCCGCTCCGGTCCCAAGCTGAGCTCTCAGCGGCGGCTTCGTTGTGTAGAGGGGTGCAGAAGAGGCAGTCGACAACGGAAACCCCATAGTAACTCTACGGGTGACGTCACTTCCTATTCATTTCCTAGTTGTCGGCTGTCTCCTCTGCAGAGCGTCAGCTGCTGGAGATCGGAGCGGCTTCAGAAAAGGTATATATACGGATTTGTTCTTTACAGGACTAGATAGGTTAGTCTTAGATTGTGGATGGCTGTAGATTTAGTGTTAGGGTGGGCTTCTACTTTAAAGTGATACTAAACACACACTGTTTAAAGAGGAACTGCAGTCTGATCACATCATTTGTAATAAAAACATCTAGGCCACTCAGAGCAGAGAGCAAGCGACTGACAGTCAGTAATGCCACGTACACACGAGCGGACTTTACGGCAGACTTTGCCCGGCGGACTTTGACGTACTTTACGACGAACTTTCTGAATGAACGGACTTGCCTACACACAATCCACCAAAGTCCGTCGAATTCGTACGTGATGACGTACGACCGGACTAAAACAAGGAAGTTCATAGCCAGTAGCCAATAGCTGCCCTAGCGTGGCTTTTTGTCTGTCGAACTAGCATACAGACGAGCGGACTTTTCGACCGGACTCGATTTCGAGGGATTAATTTAAAACATGTTTCAAATCTAAGTCCGTCCAACTTTTGAGAAAACAAAGTCCGCTGGAGCCCACACACGATCGAATTGCCCGACTAAATCCCGTCCGCCGGGCAAAGTCTGCCGTAAAGTCCGCTCGTGTGTACGCGGCATAACTCTCTGGGAGAACCAAGCAACCAGCGGTGTTCGATTGCTCGGATCTCAGTGTTAGAGTCGCTGGGGGACAGATGCTGCATCCACCTAGGTAAGTATGATTCTTAAAAAAAAAAAAAAAAAACCCTTACCTCTCTTTTAAGTCAACCCATTCATTTGAATTGGCTGCCTATTGCAGTGAAATTACACCAAAAAGATGCATGTACTTTTCCAAATGCATCGCACCACAACACATGTTATCACACATGGTAGGTAGCATTGGCAAGGTTCATTGGGTTAGCATTACGAATGAATTGCACCACAACGTGGCCCTATATGCATATGGATGTGAACAGAACGGAATGTGGGGGACTCAGTATTTACATACAGCCCACACCAGGCTACAGAGGAAGGATACTTTAAGAATGATGTGTACATGTAGACACACTTGGAGTGCCTGCTTTTAGCTGTGTGTTTTATAACGTTGCCATGGCGATAGGTTCACTTTCTCTTTTTTTTTCTTTTTACTACCCATAATAAGTACATTCCATCCTGTTAGAAAAATGATGTAGAACATTATAACCCACACTATGTCAGAAGCAATATGAACACTTCGGGTGGTTATATAGTACATTTATATCACTATATATAAAGTAAGCATGAGTGAGCTGCACATCCCCAGAGACACACAGACATTATAGAACACCCAGCCACAGTAAATGACTGCTGTGCATTAGGAGGATCAATGTCATGAGACATGTCTGACCACTGGAGATCCTGCAGACAGATGACAGAAGTGCCTCTTAGCTGAAGTACAATATCCATGTTTTGAAGATCTGGACACAATAGTGGAGGTGCGGTCAGCAAAAAGCTTTTACATCCAGGAAGGGCTAAACAAGTCTCAGGATATTAAAGCGGAGCTCTACCCGGAAGTGGAAGCTCCGCTTCTTTGCTTCCTCCCCCCTCCGCTGCCACATTAGGCACCTTTCAGGGGAGAGCGGGTACTTGTTTTTGACAGGTGCCCGTCCACACTTCCAGGTGACCTCGCTGCAGTGAGGTCCCCCCTCCCGGAAGTTTGGCCCCCATCCTCCTTCCCCCACCGTCGGGCCATTCACAAAGCGCGGCATGCTTCATGCATGCGCAGTAGGGAGGCTTCACTGCCGGTTTCCCCTACAAGGAATGGTGGCGGCAGCACCCGAGAGCTGCTGATTTTTTTTTCTGAGGGGGGGGGGGGTGGGGGGCTGGAGCTCCACTTTAAGGCAAAACTCAAAGGAGTTCTATGGTCAAAGTATACACTTTCCTTTAATAAAATCAGCATTGCAATAACAATGCAGTTATATTTGAAAATTTGATACAATCTTACTTGAAAAATCTCCTTTCATGTTAGGAGTGCTGCCTGTCTACTGGCTCTCTTTTTCCACAACTCACAACTTCCTGGGTTCCCAGCATGCTTTGCAGCTTCTCTTCTGCTGTTGCCTTTCAATTTCTAAGAACTACATATCCCATGGTACCTTGCTGCCTGCAAGCAGAGTTTCCTGTACTGACTCCGCCTCCTCCTCATTCAGAAGGCAGGGTCTGTGAAATGTGTGCCACAGCAGTGCCTACCCACAGGGCATATTACATACAGTGCATCTTCACTTTTTCCACATTTTGTTATGTTACGGCCTTATTCCAAAATGGATTAATATAATTATTTTACTCAAAATTCTACAAACAATACCCTATACTGACAATGTCAGAAGTTTGTTTGAAATCTTTGCAAATTTTTTAAAAATTAAAAAAAGTCCCATGTACATAAGACCCCATTAAGGCGTTTTTCAGGCGCTATAGCTTTAAAAATAGCGCCTGCAAACCGCCCTATAACAGCTGCTCCATTCACTCCAGTGTGAAAGCCCTTGGGTTTTCACACTGGAGCAGTACACTGGCAGGGCGTCAGAAAAAGTCCTGCGAGCAGCTTCTTTGGAGCGGTGAAGGAGTGATGAACTCACCGCTCCTCCACCACTGCTCCCCATTGAAACCAATGGGGCAACGCTGCAATGCCGCCGGGGTTTTGCGGGCGGATTTAACCCCTTTTTGGCCTCTAGCGGGGGGGTTAAAACCGCCCCGCCTTCGGCCGAATAGTCTTGCTAAAACGACGTTAAAGCTGCGTTGGCAGCACAGTGTGAAAGGGGTCTTAGTATTCACAGCCTTTGCCATGACAGTCAAAATTGAGCTCAGGTGCATCCTATTTCCACTGATCATCCTTGAGATGTTTCTACAAGTTGATTGGAGTCCACCTGTGGTAAATTCAGTTAATTGGACATAAGCTGGCAAGGCACACACCTGTCTATATAAGGTCACATACTTAACAGTGCATGTCAGAGCACAAACCAAGCCATGAAGGCCAAGGAATTGTCTGTAGACCTCCGAGACAGGATTGTATGGAGGCACAGAAATTGGGGAAGGGTACAGAAAAATTTCTGCAGTATTAATGGTTCCAATGAGCACAGTGGCCTCCATCATCCATAAATGAAAGAAGCTTCCTAGAGTGGGGCATCCAGCCAAACTGAGCGTTGGGGGGGGGGGCATTTAGTCAGGGACGTGACCAAGAACCCGATGATCACTCTGACAGATCTCCAGCGTTTCTGTGGAGAGAGGAGAACCTTCCAGAAGAATAACCATCTCTGCAGCACTTCACAATCAGGCCTGTATAGTAGAGTGGCCAGACGGAAGCCACTTCTCAGTAAAAGGCACATGACAGCCTGACTGGAGTTTGCCAAAGGGCACCTGAAGGACTCTCAGACCCTGAGAAACAAAATTCTCTGGTCCGATAAACCAAAGATTGAATTATTTGGACTCAATGGCAAGCATCATATCTGGAGGAAACCAGGCACCGCTAATCACCTGGCCAATGCCATCCCTACAATGAAGCATGGTGGTGGCAGCATCATGCTGTGGGGATGTTTTTTTAGCAGCAGGAACTGGGAGACTAGTCAGGATCGAGGGAAAGATGAATGCAGTAATGTACAGAGACATCCTTGATGAAAACCTGCTCCAGAGCGCTCTAGACCTCAGACTGGGGCAAAGGTTCATCTTCCAACAGGACAACGACCCTAAGCACACAGCCAAGATAACAAAGGAGTGGCTACGGGACAACTCTGTGAATGTCCTTGAGTGGCCCAGCCAGAGCCCAGACTTGAACCCGATTGAACATTTCTGGAGAGATCTGAAAATGGCTGTGCACCAACACTCCCCATCCAACCCGATGAAGCTCAATAGGTCCTGCAAAGAAGAATGGGAGAAACTGGCCAAAAATAGGTGTGCCAAGCTTGTGGCATCATACTCAGAGACTTGAGACTGTAATTGGTGCCAAAGGAGCTTCACCAAAGTATTGAGCAAAGGCTGTGAATACTTATGTACATGGAAGTTTTTTTATTTTTAATAAATTCGCAAAGATTTTAAACAAACTTCTTTCAAGTGTTCATTATGGGGTATTTTTTGTAGAATTTTGAGGAAAATAATTATATTCATCCATTTTGGAATAAGGCTGTAAAATAATGCCGCGTACACACGAGCGGACTTTACGGCGGACTTTGCCCGGCGGACTGGATTTCGTCGGACAATTCGATGTGTGTGGGCTCCAGCGGACTTTGTTTTCTCAAAAGTTGGACGGACTTAGATTTGAAACTTGTTTAAAATGTATCCGTTGAAATCGAGTCCGGTCGAAAAGTCCGCCGTCTGTATGCTAGTTCGACGGACTAAAAAGCCACGCTAGGGCAGCTATTGGCTACTGGCTATGAAGTTCCTTGTTTTAGTCCGGTCGTACGTCATCATGTACGAATTCGACGGACTTTGGTGGATTGTGTGTAGGCAAGTCCGTTCATTCAGAAAGTCCGTCGTAAAGTCCGCCGGGCAAAGTCCGCCGTAAAGTCTGCTCGTGTGTACGCGGCATAAGAAAATGTGGTAAAAGTGCTGTGAATACTTTCCAGGTACTCTGTACATGTCACAGAATTCAAGAAGTAAATGTGTAGGGATCGTCACAAATTAAATTTACAAAACTTCCAAGATCTCTCAGCATAATAGGCAGGAAATACTTGGAGTACAATGTGGAAATGAATATGGGATTTTACATTTTGACTATAGATACACTTTAAATTTGTCCTGTCGGGACAGATATAAGGTCCTGCCACTGCTGACTTTTCTTTTCGGCTGCAGAGCTGTCATTTGTACTCTCACTTCATGGTTCAAAGGAAAACTCTACTTTGTTGACGAAGTGATACATATAATTGCTGCCCAAGCCCTTTGTGTAATTTAATACTATTTTAAAGGACTTCTTCATTTCAAGCTCCAATTATTTTCTAAAAGCGCTAAAAAAAAAAAACTTCTTCCAAGGAACTGTATTCCTGCACAAGAATTCAGAACTTGCCAGTAGTGCTGAATGTGTCCCTCATGCTCCATTGTGATAGCAGGTACAGTACGTGTTCCTGGGTGCACCGTACTCCTTACATGCTGTAAAAGTTAGTTCCACTCAATGCACTGCCCAGCCCCATCAGCTTGCAGCCTCTGATAGACTTTTACAGGCTTCCTGCTGGATGGAGCACCTCTGCCTTCTTCTAACGCCAAGATCTCCAACACTAAACGTCTTAACATGCAGCTCTGTGCAGTGCGATTTCAGCTCCATTCATTTTGATTGGGCTGTAGTTACACCAAAAGTGAAACGTGCGTCAACGCATCGTATAATACTTTCATACCATGCAATCCGGGGTGGGCAAACATAATGCGTTTGCAACTTGCGTTTGGGGGTCGTTAACGTGAAATAACCCCCCGCAGCAGATCACAAGGGCATTGCAATTGGAATGCAGGGCGGGAACGCGGCTCTCCCGTGTAAACGGGCCCTCAGAGTTTGCCAATCTGCTGGCAGCGGGATTGGATGGTGCACCTGTGCCCTCTGCCAGCATATAAATGCCGGAGCCCAATGCACCGGAGCTAAATTCCCAGTGTGCATGGGGCCTTATATACACAGGGAAAAGTCTGCCGATTCTGGCTGCAACAGAGATTCTTAAACCTGGGATTATATGAAAACTGAGTGGGCTCGCACACTTGCAAGGCTTCCTGAAGTGCATCAGCAGTTCATAGATTGATCCGATGTGTACCCGGGAGCCGCTCTTTAAATTTCACAGCACCATAGCAACGTGTGCTGAAAAGCCATCTGTCTAGCGGTGGGTTAGTAACACATTCACGCCAGGGTGTAAAAGTTTTCATGGAGAAAAGTGTTAAATGGCTAGAAAGGCACTTATTAGTAAACAGCTGTGAGTTTAAAAGTCTAATTACACTATTACTTATTTACAGTTTACATGTGTGGAAAATGCCAAGGATACATCAGAAACACAGAACGGGTCCCAATGTCTCACCGGGCACAGTCTGTGCTACTCACACAGAGGCCGCCCTTCCCTGGCACAACCAAGTCTCAGTACAGGATCTACAGCTAACAGTCTTGGCACAGCAAGCGGTCTCAAGGACAGAGGCTGGAGAAAAGGAAAAGCCGGGGTGGTGCTGACAGACATCACACATTCATTTCCAGGTCTGTATTAGAGAAAATTTGGGTTATACGAGGCAAAGCACAGCATGCGGGCAGCTGATCCAAATCGCAGAACTTACTTCAGCACTCCTGGAACGTCGCTGGTTCCTATGGATCAGCGCATACTGCCCTCCTGTCTCATTTAATAAGTCTTAAAGTGGAATGCCTAAGGCCCCTTTCACACTTATATGACTTCAAAGTCACGTGATTTCGCGGCCGCTATTTTGCCATGATTTGGGAGCAGTACGACTTTGCCACAACTTTGGCATTAACCATTCTCAGCTTGTGCTTACATAGTGCTGAAATCGTGTCTATATCATTCAGGTACGATTTGCATGCTACTTGAGGGTTTAACATTGAGGTCTATGGAGTACAAGTCGTATGGAAGTTGGACCAAAGTAGTGCAGGGACTACTTTGAAGTCGGCACCACTTAAAGTGGTGTTCCGGCCGAAATTATACTTTTTAAATAAAAATACCCCTATAATACACAAGCTTAATGTATTCTAGTAAAGTTAGTCTGTAAACTAAGGTCTGTTTTGTTAGTTTATGGCAGTAGTTTGTTATTTTATAAACTTACAGCAGGCCGTGGCCATCTTAAGTGTGGGCATCTGAAGCCAGAATGTATTTCTTCCTGGATCTCATCCTTGCAGATCTCGCACATGCTCAGTGCAGCACAAGCAGTGTAATAGGTTTCAGGTCAGGTTTCCATAGCAACGGCAGTGTCAGCGGAAGTTGCCGCCCGTTCCCAGAAGACATTGCAAACAGGAAATGATGCAATGGGCCGCGGCCAGGGAGGAGGAAGTGAAAAATGAATGCAGCAGATATACAGTAGGTGCTGAGAAAAAAAATGTAAAAGTATCCAATTCGTTTACAGTGCACAGTTTAGTGAGGGATGCTGAAGTTGTAAAAGTGGGTGGAACTCCACTTTAAAGTCGTGCCAATATGAATGGTAGTCATTGAAAATCATGGAGAATGACTTGTCATACGATTTTGCAGTACAAAATCGTGGGACAAGTCGTATAAGTGTGAAAGGGGCCTAACACCAACTATTCCCAAAGAGCTTTTGTCAGCGCTGCCTCCTCTCCCCTGCAGCTGCCTCGTACCAGCAATTGGGGGGGGGGGGGTTGGGGGGAGAGTCAGAGCTGCAGCATCATGCGATTGGCCCAGACCGAAAAAAAGTTAAGCATACAGATCTTTTTTATGTAGGGCAGTAGAGCTGCACAGTTCTGGCCAAAGTGAGAATCACGATCAGTAATTTTCTAGCAAAAAAAAAAAAATATATGATTTTAACTTGAAACCAACCAATGTCAAAAAACGGTTTCAACTAGTGCGACTTGTCATGCAACTTGGAACTGCAAAGTCACATGACAAGTCGTACCCCATGATTTCCAATGAGTACCGTTCATATCTGTTCGACTTCAAGTCGCAGCAACTTCAAAGTAGTCCCTGCACTACTTTGGTCCCACTTTGATGCGACTTGAGGTCCATAGACCTCAAGAATACACAGGTATTGCTTAGAGTCACATCAAAATCGCACGATTTGCAATAGTGGAAACCGAGCCTTAGTGGTTAAACTTTCCTTAGTGTTTAAGTGGTTAAACTTTCCTCATTTACACACTGGTCTATTCCTTTCACAAATTGTTACAATGTTTAGACTTATGGCCGGGAGTACACGGTTAGAAAATCGGACGATCGCTCGACAGCCAACCAACGAAATCGTTGCCGACATTAACCCATCGAAAAAAAAAAAAAAAACGTTGAAGGAGCAATTGATTGAATACTTAGTGTTGACGTTTCACGTACAAGCGGAAGTGATGTAGTGTGGTGCGTGTGGCCTTGTAGCCTTCCGCTCATGCGTGCGAATGTTCGAGAGAATTTTTTATTGACGACCGTCACACCAACAAATAGAGTATCGTTCCTTCTGAAACGATATGACACAATTTTTCAACTTTCTTCCGTATTACTTGTTGGGCATCAACGAGTAGAAAATCAGCCGATCGTTCGCAGAACGGAAATTTTCAGCCGATATTCTTATCGTGTATTCCTGCTATTAGTTCCACTGCTAAAAAATGTTGATTCTTTTTAGACAGCCTGTTTTTTTTTTTTTTTTCCTTTCTTTTGACGGCTGTCGGCTTCAGCAGAGCAGAGAGAATTCTCTGCATGGAAAGAACTCGGGAAATACTTTTTTCAAGATTGCAACGGGGAAAAATATCGCGATAACGATTCTTTTTTTTTTTTTTTTTCACGTTTAAAAAAAAAAAATCATTGACTTTTAGCCACCCTGCTTTGCTTAGAACAGCAGAAGACATTGGCTCTTTCTGCTGTCTATCAAACAAATTGAGCAGAGAGCCAGGGCAGGGCCGAGCCGCACTGTGTGTCTGTCTATAGACACACACAGCCCAGCTCTGGAACAAGCCCATACTTCTCCCCCAATTGCAAGCGGCTTGCTATGGGGGCAGACACAGAAGAGAAGTCCAGAGCACTGGCAGGGTACCCCAAAAGAGGAGATTCAGTGCTGTAGCATGCAAGTATAAACCTGTTTGTTATTTGAATTAACAAAATATAAACTAAACTTTACAATCTCTTAAGCATCACTGATATCATACAATATTTCAACGTGTATATTTAAAACAGCAAAGCTAGGACTACACATTCCCCTAAAAAGTGCTTGTAAACCCTTAAATATACCCAGTGAAGTGACTGGCCTCAGGTCATACACAGAGATGAAACAAATCCTCCTACATAAGTTGAACCTGTTTATCTGCAACGCTCTCTCCTCTACATCCATTCAAAGTCCAGAAAAAAGGGGCGGAGTGCCGAAGTTACACTCTGCAGAGCTCAGTGAGGAGAGCTCTGAGAGCGGATTGGAGGGAAGGACACACCCCCTTTACACAGCACACAGGGGACAGAGCTGAAGCTGTAAAGCAGTTAGAGGTCCCTCCCCTGTCACTTTTTTTCTCTTGGTGTCAGGAAAACTTGTCAGAAGTGATTCATGCTGATAGAAGAGGAATGAAGCAAAAGACAGAAATGACATTTAAGCTCCGTTCACACCTGGGCGATTTGAATTGCGAGCGGAATCGCCACAATTCCAAATCGCAGCAAATCATGGGACGTGTGTGCTATGCCATTACTTCTTAATGGCACGCCAATCACGGCAAATCGCAATGCACGACGCTGTCGCTTAAAAAGAAGCTCCTGCTCCTTTTTGAGTGATAAGCGCTGCGATTTGCCGTGATTTATCGCGCGCCAAAATTGCTGCGCTATTGGGTTGCCATTAGGAAGTAATGGCAAAAAAACGCATCTCCAGTTCTTCCCAAATCAATACGGCTTTTTTTCCCCCCAAGCAGCTGCTGCTATAGTGACACTGTAAAGCGAATAACAATAAAATTCAAGTTATTATCTTGCACGTGTTCAGCTGAATCTAAATTTATATTGCATGCAGAAAGTATATTTGTGCATTAAAATGACACGCAGCCAGCTTGCCAAGGTAACAGCTATACAGCGCAACCGTTTTTATCATCGCAATGAAAAAAAAATTTGGTTTGTACGTTGTTATGCAAAACATGTTCCCCGACTATAATCCAGAGCACAGACAGATGGTGTGATTGGCTGAGCCTACATACATAATGATCAGGAGGACAACGGCCACTCCAGTAACTCAAACAATGATACCATTGTGCTAGAAAGGTAAACGTCAAAGCAGGTGACTGTACAGGTAAAATGGGTTAAACATTCATCCATGGCTGCTAAAGTCCACATCTAACCCCCCCAACCTTTATCACAGTCTAGTAAGCCCACACAGCCCCCCCAAAGCAGCTTCTGTATTGGCTTATGGGACAAAGACAAGTGCCTCAGATGTCAGCTTGTGTAGGTGCAATGTGACAGCTAAACAGAAACATTATGGAGGAGAGCAGAGCAGCGAGCGAGTGAAAGAATGATTGAATGAGGGGGCAGAGGGGTGGCGAGGTCAGCAGGGGAGGAGGAGGAGGAGGGATGGAAGAGATGACAGGGAGACCCGTGTGAAAGGTGGAGGAAAGAATCAGAGGACACACAAGAGCCAGAAGGAGCAGCGAGGACAGAGGAGAGGCAGTAGAAGCCACACTGGACACCGCGACATCACTGGGCACCGCGACATCACTGGGCACCGCGACATCACTGGGCACCGCGACATCACTGGGCACCGCGACACCACTGGGCACCGCGACACCACTGGGCACCGCGACATCACTGGGCACCGCGACATCACCGGGCACCGCGACATCACCGGGCACCGCGACATCACCGGGCACCGCGACATCACCGGGCACCGCGACATCACCGGGCACCGCGACATCACCGGGCACCGCGACATCACCGGGCACCGCGACATCACCGGACACCGCGACATCACCGGACACCGCGACATCGCCTGCAAAGCGCCCTGAAAGAGCCGCTCCTCACCCTCCAGTGTGAAAGTCCAAGGGCTTTCACACTGGAGCGGTGCGCTGGCATGATGCTAAAAAAAGTCCTGCTAGCAGCATCTTTGGAGCGGTGTGTATACCGCTCCTCCACTGCTCCTGCCCATTGAAATCAATTTGGCAGCGCGGCTATACCGCCGGCAAAGCGCTGCTACAGCAGCGCTTTGCGGTGATTTTAACCCTTTCTCTGCCGCTAGCAGGGGGTAAAACCGGCCCCGCTAGCAGCCGAATACCGCCGCTAAAGCGACGGTAAAGCGGCGCTAAAAATAGCGCTGTTTTACCGCTGGCGCCCGCACCGCCCCAGTGTGAAAAGGGCCTTACCAAAACCATATAACATGAGGTCAAACCTAAACACTTTCAATTTGTATGCAATGAGGCAGGCCTTTGCACTACATAGTTAAAGGTAAATCTAAAGATAATTGAATGAGAAAATTGTATCATGTATGGCCAGCCTAACAGAATATGGAGTTAAATAGGGAAATGATATTGGCGAGGTGACAGCGGGGTCTGCTTATGGCAGGATAGGTGTGCAGTCACAGGAAATAAGGGAGTCATAGAAACAAGAGAGAGAAGCGTAAATAAACTGGAACTAATCCTGCGGTAAAAGACTTTCATCAGACTAAGTGCCTGAAATACACTGGGGGTGATTAATAACACAAATAAAGACAAAATGGGATTGTTACCCATGGCAACTAGGGGGGGGGGGGGGGGGCTTTCATTCTGCAACATGCATAAAAAAGGAAAACGGAGTTCTAAAAGCAACATTTACTTTTTATAGATCTGCCCTAGACTGGAATTATAAATCCAAAATTGTCCCATTTGTTTAGCCAGAGCAAAGATCAGAGAGATACAGGACAGGGACCAGTGGGGGCCAACACACCAACAAGAGGGACGCTACACAATTAGGTATTGGTTTATCTAAGGCAAATCAGACTCATTTAATAAAGCAAACATCACTACGTATAGTTAGTGATAAGCCTAGTGCACACGATCAGAAACTCGGGACGAAAAATGCAGCATTCATAACGATCGTACAATAATCTGATTATCAGTACACAGCTTTCGGGAGCCGATCACAGCGGTTCATCCGAAATTATCCAATGGCACAAACATGACGAT
Organism: Lithobates septentrionalis; assembly: GCA_037952835.1. Lineage (NCBI taxonomy): Eukaryota > Metazoa > Chordata > Amphibia > Anura > Ranidae > Lithobates > Lithobates septentrionalis. The sequence continues at coordinate 14,515 of JBBDGP010004815.1, read as the reverse complement.
TTTCTCATACGATACCAGAACGTCCGATTTGTCTGATCAGTACAGTTTTTGTTAAACAAAAAAAAAAAAAAAAAATCAGAAGAGCAAGGCGATGTATGCTCGGAAATACATTACAACACATCACGTGTCATATGAGAATTTTTATAAGTTGAGTAACCTCTTCATTTTTGATATGAGATTAGCATGCAAAAAAAAAAAAGAAAAAAAAGACAGACGATCATTCCTCTGATATTCTCATGGTGTGTACGGGACTTTAGTTTATTCCAATAGAGCAGATATTCTCAGAGTTCCTCTAGGGCAGGGATATGCAATTAGTGGACCTCCAGCTGTTGCAGAACTACAAGTCCCATGAGGCATAGCAAGACTCTGCCAGCCACTAGCATGACACCCAGAGGCATGATGGGACTTGTAGTTTTGCAACAGCTGGAGGTCCGCTAATTGCAGATCCCTGATCTAGAGGTTGCTAGGAGCTCCTTGAGCTGTGACAACCAATGTAAGAGCCATTTTCCTCCCAATGACCACCAATATAAGGGCCAATTTGGAACAAATGACCACTAATGTATGGAACATCCCACCTTCCACTGACAACCAATGTAAGGGGCATTCTTCCTTTCAAAGGCCACCAATATAAGGGGAGTGTTTGTCTCAATCACCACCAATGTATGGAGCATTTCTCCTTCCTCTGACATCTAAATGTAAGGGGCATTCCACTTCCCAATGACCACCAATGTAAAGGGCATTCTTCCTTTCATTGAAAAGCAATGCAAGGGCTAATTTCCTACAAATGAGACATTCTTCCTCCCAAAATCCACCAATGTAAGGGGGATGGCTTCCTCCCACTGATCACCAATATAAAGGACATTCCTCCTCTCACTGACAACCATAGTATGGGGCATTCTTCCTCCCAATGACCACCAACATATGGAACATAACTTCTTCCACTGACAACCAATGTAAAGGGCATTCTTCCCCCCACTGACCACCAATGAAGGAGAGTTCTTCCCCCCACTGACCACCAATGAAGGAGAGTTCTTCCCCCCACTGACCACCAATGAAGGAGAGTTCTTCCCCCCACTGACCACCAATGAAGGAGAGTTCTTCCCCCCACTGACCACCAATGAAGGAGAGTTCTTCCCCCCACTGACCACCAATGAAGGAGAGTTCTTCCCCCCACTGACCACCAATGAAGGAGAATTCTTCCCCCCACTGACAACCAATGTAAAGGGCATTCTTCCCCCCACTGACCACCAATGAAGGAGAGTTCTTCCCCCCACTGACCACCAATGAAGGAGAGTTCTTCCCCCCACTGACCACCAATGAAGGAGAGTTCTTCCTCCCACTGACCATCAATGTAATTAGCATTCTTCTACCCAATGACCACCAATATATGGGGCATTCTTTCTTCCACTGACAACCAATGTAAGGAATATTCTTTCTCCCAATGACTACCAATGTAAGAGGCATTATTCTCACTGACCCCCATATATTAGTATCAGCAGGTGTTACCTAAGACCTAAAAATGATTTTAAAGGGGCTGTAAAGGATTTCTTGTAAAAAAAAAAAAAAGGGGGCTGTAAAGGCAGAAGGTATCTTAATTCATTCTATGCATTACAATAAAAAAAACTTGTGTGCAGCAGAACCTTCTGTGTGCAGAAGCCCCAACACTTACCCGAGCCCCATCTTCCTCCAGCGATGTGCCTTGGCCGTTTGAGGCGCTCCTTCTGATTGGCTGAGACACAGCAGCCAGTGCCATTGGCTCCCGCTGCTGTAAATCAAAGTCCGTCAGCCAAGGAGAGAGAGGGGGCGGACCTGGACTCCATGTATAAATGGACACAGGGAGCTATGACTCGGCTCGGGTGCCCCCATAGGAAGCTGCTTGCTGTGGGGGGCACTCAACAGGAGGGAGGGGCCAGGAGCATAGAAGAGGGACCTCAGAAGAAGGGGATCGGGGCTGCTCTGTGCAAATCCACTACAACAGAGTAGGTAAGTATAACATGTTTGTGATTTTTAGGGGGGGGGGGGAACTTTACAATCACTTTAAATGTTCCTTTGGGGCTAAAAGGTTGAGAAAGGCTACATTAGAATTCCCAGTGGTTTCGCTCTTACATGCAGTAAGGAATAGCAACCAATTGCAATCCATCTTTCTGAAAATAAAGTCAGATTGCAACAACTAAAGTCATAATGAAGATATTTGCATCCAAACAAACTATAAACCAACCCCAGAGTCATTCCAAAAAATGTAACCTTTTCGGTGGGAAAAATAACCTTGCCGTTTACGGTGCCTCACATTTGAAACCGTCAGGTACATGTGCAAAGACTAAAAATCAGAGCGGAGTCTGCCGTCACTCCTAAGAGGAAAAAATAAAATAAAATCAGCTATCAATGTGAAATTCCCCCAATTTGGTCTGTGTACTCTGTGCGATCGCTCTCTATTAAGAAAGCCCTCTGTATGTGTGGGAGAAGGGTAAACACATTTGATCGGTGTCATGGACTAGGTTGCATTATTTGCTTGTTTTCCATTGCAAGTAACAGCGTGAAGGTAACAAAAGCACGTAAGGAGCATTCGTATCAATGACATTTAGAAGGAGAGCGGATGTGAGAACGTGGGGGGAGGGAAGGGGACATAAAAGACTACAACTCCCAAAAACTCCCATCAGGAAAAAGCTTGATCAGGACAGGCGTCAGAACAGATTAAGATTATAAAACCTAACCTATAGGACAGAGTTGTTTATGTGCGATTAGCCGATTACCATATCAAATTATAATAATTAAATACTTGCTAATTACTGATCTGATTATCTGTCAGGATGTCAGTGATTTGTATAAATCAATATAAGGACAGCTGTGACGTGGGAGATATTCTGCATTAGAGAGTACTGGCCTTCTGTGTAAAGTAACAAAAAGCATTAAAATGTCATTTATTCCTGCATAGAGCCCCACACAGAAAACCTACAATTAGTCAGTTCTATGGACGTCACGGAGCAGATCCTCTCCCACACAGAGATGGCATTGGGAAGACAGATTCAGGGAGAACAGCAAGCTGCACAAATACATATATAGTGCACAAACTTGGCACATCTTCTGCACCGACATAAAATACACCACATTCTGCTACTTACCCCCCCTTTGCTTTGGACATTTACTAGACCCATCTTCATCCCACAAAGCTTTTTTTAACCACCCGGCATCATCTGTTATAAGTGGTCCTTTGTGCATCAAACTTCCCCACTAGCCATTGACAATCACATTTTTGACTTCCACAAACCCCCCTTTAATGTCACCTAGTCAAACCCAATACAAATCATCACCCAAACACCCGGCCTCACCTCGCACTCTGACATGTGAAAGTGTCTGAAAGATGATGTGTTCCTGTTGCCCAGAGCAACCAAATTCCACCTGTTCATGATTGTTGGGGTGATGATGGGGACATCCTGATTGATTGCTACAAACAAGAACTGTTCTTTTAACTATACACATCCCAATGATCTAATCCAGGGGTCTCCAAACTGCAGGTCGGGTTCTGTACGCGGCCCTTTGTTTTCCTTTAGGACTTGGGACACCAATTCTTGCACTGATATGAGGCACCATTCCACCCACTGACACCAGTGATGAGGAACTATTCTTCAACAGACTCCAATAACGAGACATTATTCCTCCACTGAGATGGGACACGATTCTTCTCACTGACACCATCAATGGGGCATTGTTCTATTCCTTGATACCATTCTCTACTCAATGGGCCCCACCTAAGGTCTAAAGAGCAGTAAACTGACCCTTTGTTTAGAAAATCTGAAGACCCCTGATCTAATCTGACAAGAGACCTGGGTGAGAGAACCAACATTGTCGGGTTTATACCAGTGGTCTCCAAACTGCAGCCCTTTCCCTGCCTTTATGTGGCCCTTGGGGCATTATTTAATTTACTGCTACTAACAATGGGGTATATTTCTCCCACCCCGCCATTTACACCAATGATGGGATACAATTCCTCCCAAAGACACCAACAATGGGACACAATCCCTCCTACGGGGCACAAGTCCTCCCAAATACACCAATGACGGGGCACAAGTCCTCCCAAATACACCAACAATTGTACACAATTTCTCCCAATGGCACCAATGATGGAGCACAATTCCACCCAATGATATCAATGACGAGACACAATTCCACCCAAATACACCAATGACGAGACACAATTCCTCCCAAATACACCAATGACGAGACACAATTCCTCCCAAATACACCAATGACGAGACACAATTCCTCCCAAATACACCAATGACGAGACACAATTCCTCCCAAATACACCAATGACGAGACACAATTCCACCCAAATACACCAATGACGAGACACAATTCCACCCAAATACACCAATGATGGGGGCATAATTTTTCCCAAATACACCAATGACGGGGCACAATTCCTCCCAAATACACCAATGACGAGACACAATTCCTCCCAAATACACCAATGACTGGGCACAATTCCTCCCAAATACACCAATGACGAGACACAATTCCTCCCAAATACACCAATGACGAGACACAATTCCTCCCAAATACACCAATGACGAGACACAATTCCTCCCAAATACACCAATGACGGGGCACAATTCCACCCAAATACACCAATGACGGGGCACAATTCCACCCAAATACACCAATGACGGGGCACAATTCCTCCCAAATACACCAATGACGAGACACAATTACTCCCAAATACACCAATGACTGGGCACAATTCCTCCCAAATACACCAATGACGAGACACAATTCCTCCCAAATACACCAATGACTGGGCACAATTCCTCCCAAATACACCAATGACGAGACACAATTCCTCCCAAATACACCAATGACTGGGCACAATTCCTCCCAAATACACCAATGACTGGGCACAATTCCTCACAAATACACCAATGACGGGGCACAATTCCTCACAAATACACCAATGACGGGGCACAATTCCTCCCAAATACACCAATGACGGGGGCACAATTTTTCCCAAATACACCAATGACGGGGGGCACAATTTTTCCCAAATACACCAATGACGGGGGGCACAATTTTTCCCAAATACACCAATGACGGGGCACAATTCCTCCCAAATACACCATTGACGGGGCACAATTCCTCCCAAATACACCAATGACGAGACACAATTCCTCCCAAATACACCAATGACGGGGGCACAATTTTTCCCAAATACACCAATGACGGGGGCACAATTCCTCCCAAATACACCAATGACGAGACACAATTCCTCCCAAATACACCAATGACGGGGGCACAATTTTTCCCAAATACACCAATGACGGGGGCACAATTCCTCCCAAATACACCAATGACGAGACACAATTCCTCCCAAATACACCAATGACGGGGGCACAATTTTTCCCAAATACACCAATGACTGGGCGCAATTCCTCCCAAATACACCAATGACGGGGCGCAATTCCTCCCAAATACACCAATGACGGGGCGCAATTCCTCCCAAATACACCAACGATTGGACACAATTTCTCTCAATGGCACCAATGAAGGAACACAATTCCACCCAATGATATCAATGACGAGACACAATTCCTTCCAATGATATCAATGACGAGACACAATTCCTTCCAATGATATCAATGACGAGACACAATTCCTTCCAATGATATCAATGACGAGACACAATTCCTTCCAATGATATCAATGACGGGACACAATTCCTTCCAATGATATCAATGACGAGACACAATTCCTTCCAATGATATCAATGACGAGACACAATTCCTTCCAATGATATCAATGACGAGACACAATTCCTTCCAATGACACCAACGATAGGACACGATTTCTTCACTTTACTGGCCTTCAAACTTTAGGGGGCCGCACTGTGGACAGTGGGAGTACAAAATGTCCTGATGTCAGAGGGAGTTAACACTGCCCCATGATTAGTATTATGGGGAGTAATCGTTCCCCTTTGTTGCTATCAATAAGAGAAATAGTGTGCCATCATTATTGTCAGTGGGAGAAACAGTTCCCCTATTGTTGGTGTCATCGACAAGATCTATGCTCCAAGAGCAGGGTAAAAAAAAGCAAAGGGTCGCAGTTTGGAGATCACGGTTTTCAAGCAATTGTGGGTATTGGCGTGTGTATATGAAGGTCTTCTATGGGTTGAGCACAGACAGTGTTGATGCACAAATTCCTCCAGCCAGGTCATGGTCTTCTACTGGCGGGGGGGGCGGGATTGGGGAAGCCGTCCCCGCCGGGAGAAGATAGCGATAATCGCAAAAGAATGTGACAGGCTGGTTGTACCCAATTGATAGATCAACTTGGTACATTCAGCCTGCCCATTAACGGTTTGAATCTTGGCCAGATCCTGCTGAACCGGCCGATATTTAAACAGTGTATGGCCGGCCTGAAGATGTAACTTCATCCAAAACGAGACAAACTGGATATAGATACACTTTAATCGCTCTAAATCATCAGCATTGTGTCTTTCACTACAATCTCTCCCTTCTTATACCATAGGTGAGTTACATCACCTTTTACACCCAAATCTCTATCTGCACCAGGACAGGCTTATATCATTATACCGCTGTGTATGGATGTAGTGCTAACACGTGAAATAACCCCCCCCCCCATGTCATACAATGGAGTCTCGTGCTTGTAAACACTTTTATGGTCTAAGCCGAAACTTCCTTTCTGCAGCTTCACACAAGTTGCTGTCCATCATCTTCACTCTTCTTCCATGACCAGCTCTGTACTTTCCCCATACAATCATTGCCCTTATCTGCCTCCATCATTGGGTAACCCCCCCCCCCCCCCCCCGATGTGCCTCATTGGATATATATATATATATATATATATACTAGTCACTGCGGTCCCCGATCCCCCCAGGACTCTCCTGTGGGGGTTGATGTCCTCAGGAACTGAACCGTTATCTCAGCCATACTTACAATCATAAATGATCAGTTACAGTTTTATCCGTTTCAATTAACATTTGACTGAAAATTATTTTTTCACACAACAAAGACAACACGGATTTGGTTGGGCAGATCTTCTGGCAGCACCAGTGGATTCTTTTTTGACAAAACCGACACCATACACTCACCGGACACTTTATTTACTTTATTAGGTACATCTGTTTAATTGCTTGGTAACACAAATTGCTAAACAGCCAATCACATGGCAGCAACCCAATGCATTTAGGCATCTAGACATGGTGAAGAATTTTAATCAAACATGAAATAGGGGAAGAAAGGGGATTTAAGTGACTTTGAACATGGTATGGTCATTGGTGCCAGACGGGATGATCTGAGTATTTCAAAAACTGAAGATCGACTGGGATTTTTTCGCACAATCATCTCTCGGGTTTACAGAGAATGGTACGAAAAATAGAACATATCCAGTGAGCGGCAGTTGTGTGGAGGAAAATGCCTTATTGATGTCAGAGGAGGATGGGCAGACTTGGTTGGAGATGATAGAAAGGCGACAGTAACTCAAATAACCACTCGTTACAACCAAGGTATGCAGAATACCATCTCTAAACGCATAACACATCACACCTTGAAGCAGATGGACTACAGCAGCAAGAGAAGACCACACCGGGTGCCACTCCTGTCAGCTAACAGGAAACGGAGGCTACAATTTGCACAGGACCACCAAAATTGGACAATAGAAGATTTGGAAAAACATTGCCTGGTCTGATGAGTCTCGATTTCAGCTGCAACATTCAGATGATAGGGTCAGAATTTGGAATAAACAACATAAAAGCATGGATCCATCCTGCCTTGTATCAACAGTCCAGGCTGGTGGTGGTGTAATGGTGTGGGGGGGATATTTTCTTGGCACACTTTGGGCCTCTTAGTACCAATTGAGGATCATTTAAACCCCACGGCCTACCTGAGTATTGTTGCTGACCATGTCCATCCCTTTATGACTACAGTGTCCCCATCTTCTGATGGCTCCTTCCAGCAGGATAATACACCATGTCACAAAGATCAAATCATCTCACCACTGGACAATAATGTCACTGTACTCCAATGGCCGCCACACTCACCAGATCTCATCCAATAGAGCACCTTTGCGATGTGGTGGAACGGGAGATTCATCATCATGGATGTGCAGCCGACAAATCTGCAGCAACTGCGTGATGCCATCATGTCACTATGGACCAAAATCTCTGAGGAATGTTTCCAACACCTTGTTAAATCTATGCCATGAAGAATGAAGGCAGTTCTGAAGGCAAGAGAGGGTCCAACCTGGTCCTAGCAAGGTGTACCTAATAAAGTGGCCGGTGAGTGTAGATTTGCTGCATTTTCCTTCTAAAGGATAAGATTCCTTTATTGAAGACAACTGTCTTTCTTCAACCTGATTTACCATGTAGAACATCGGTATTGTTACATGTATGGCCAGTGTGAGATTTCAATACAAGACCTGAACCTCCAGTCACTCCAATCTTTATCAAATACGTCCAAAATACTCCTCACCCTACAACCACATCTGACATATTCAACCTCGAAATCCACAACTCCCAATACACAGACTTCTTACACCCCACAGGTGAGACCACAAAGCATCTGAAAGAAAAGCTGTTTGTTTTTTTTCTTTACGTCAGCCAATCAGATTCTCCGTTTTCCAGAGTCTGTAGAAGAATCAGATTTGCAAAGCCCAGGCAGCTTCTGCCGTGTACCAATCAAGAAGATCGAATCCGGATCTGTCTAATCGGTAATAAAGCTGGATGAGATGTGTGCAATGAGAGTCAATGGAGCTGGTGACATCCCGGTGTGTTCTGCAGGGAGCGCCATTGCAGCACTTTGACAAAACATGCATTCGCCTCAGAGACCAATAGGAAGGCATACATAAGAGACGTCTACTGTATATACATTTATTTAGGCAGCCCATACATTTGTCTTTTTTTTTCATTCAACCAAAAAAATTTCCTGTGTCCTATTTCCCCCATGCAGACATTAGGTGTGGACGGGGGAATCCTCCCTCTCACTTACTAAAACTGGAGAGTACAAAATCCGATGCAGTCCTGTATAGAAACCAATCAGCTTCCAGGTTTTATTGTCAACACTTAACTGAACAAAGCTGGAGTTAGAAGCTGATTGGTTCCTACGCAGCGCTGCACCAGATTTTGCACTCTTAGTAAATTTACCCGAGTGTGTTCTGACAAGGTGGAGACTTCCCCGCCACCACAATACACTGATCAACACTGCTGGCGAAAATTTTCAAACAATCGGTAGACTGACTTCTGTACAACCAGCCTACCCATACATGGATCGTAATTTGTCCGGTCCGTGCTAAACCACCCGAATTTTGATCTATATATGACCAGCATAACGTATTCACGTGTGTGTGTGTGTAAATTTCAGCTTGAGCTATTAAGCTCTGTAAACAACTGGCTTTAGTGACCAGGAGGTAAAACTGCTAAACCAGCCGAATTTCAATCCAAGTATGACCGGCTTCACACAGCCTCACTCAAAAGAAATGACCCAGTGCAGTGCACCCACCACCCCACACACACACACACACACACACACACACACACACACACACACACACACTACAAGGCATAAATGATTGTTAAAGCTGAACTCCGGAAAATAAGCCATAGATGATTCAAAATCTCAACTGCTGCAGCAGGGATGGTCGAGATTCGATCCATCTATGTATGGGCAGGCTGGTTGTACGGAAGTCAATCCATCGATCGACTTCAGTACAAGCAGATTTTTTCCATGCGATCACTGGCGGCACTTATAGATGCCAGCAATGACGGCTCCCCAACAGCAGAACACAATAGCGCTGTGGGAGGGATTCTACTATCAGCACTGGGTTGATGGGGGAAAATCGACAGATTTTCTTTACTTCCACCTGTGCTGGAAATAAAGAACGTTGCATAATGTTCAGGATGTTTAAGACTAAATCTACACCCCCCCCCCCCCCCCCACACACACACAATGCGAGGGTTAAACTCTTGTTTAGTCAAAGGGATGGAAGGACAAGATTTATCATGTATCTTATGACTGACTCCAGCAGGTTTTTCCATCACCGCGACCTGAAACTTTCCCTGTAAGGTGCTCTGGACGGCAGTCGCATCAAATACAACGCAGAACCAAGAGTCCTGCATTGTACGTGAGGACGGCGAGGGCCCGATCATAACCCGGGAGAGTCAGAGAGAAGGAGAGCGGCGGTGCCGGGGAGAGCAAGGAATAAGGCAAATAGTGCGGCCTCTTCCTCCACCCCGAGGCTTAAATATTTAACCCTCGCAGTGCTAGAGAGCCCACTGTAAGGGGTTACTTTGTTATTAAATCTGAAAATCCAGACAGTTAAGATTCTCATATGTACAAAAATCAAACATTTAGAAAGATGAACATTCACACCGGCCCTTCCCAGCAGAAACCAACATCCTACAACCTGGACGTCCACATCCTCCCTCAGTCCTATTATTGGTATGCCAGGAGGAGAACGATCGGGGGGGAGGCGAGAACGATCGGGGGGGGAGGCGAGAACGATCGGGGGGGAGGCGAGAACGATCGGGGGGGAGGCGAGAACGATCGGGGGGGAGGCGAGAACGATCGGGGGGGGAGGCGAGAACGATCGGGGGGGAGGCGAGAACGATCGGGGGGGAGGCGAGAACGATCGGGGGGGAGGCGAGAACGATCGGGGGGGGAGGCGAGAACGATCGGGGGGGAGGCGAGAACGATCGGGGGGGAGGCGAGAACGATCGGGGGGGAGGCGAGAACGATCGGGGGGGGGAGGCGAGAACGATCAAGGGGAGAGAGGAGAACGATCAAGGGGAGAGAGGAGAACGATCAAGGGGAGAGAGGAGAACGATCAAGGGGAGAGAGGAGAACGATCAAGGGGAGAGAGGAGAACGATCAAGGGGAGAGAGGAGAACGATCAAGGGAGGGGGAGAACAATAGGGGGGGAGAACAATCGGTCCATGTGGTGTATGAGAGCGACTAAAGAGACACGGCAGGAAATGTGGGGGTTTGGATGATCGGGGGTCACGTATCGGCACAGTGAATGGTTTATCGCTGGAAATACGGCAGAAATCCTGGAAATCTGATGGTGCAAGTCCAGAACTGTGCCAACCGCTGCCCATCATGGCACAGCAACACCGGATCTCTACCCATGTATCATCCACAATGCCCTACAATAACCCCCAGCAATATGACCTGAACCCCCTCACTGATCGTCATACAACCCCCATCTCCTGCACCCCCCGATCTCTTACCATACACCTGTCACTCTGCAATGACCAGAACCTCCAGATTCCAGACATATACTAAAGCCTTCACATTCCTCACCACAGCCGGCACCCCCAGATTTCATATGTCATGACCTGCTCCCCCCTATCATATGTCATGACCTGCTCCCCCCTAATTCCTCTCATACACCTAACATTGTAGGACTGCCCATAACCTGCACCCCTCTATTTCCAGTCATATACTGGTCATTGTGCCAACAACACCCACCCCCTCCACACACCCCCAGATTACCAAACCATCACCACTCACTGTACCAGCAGACCCCCCTCCCCAATATGCTGCACCCCTTCATTCAGCCACACAGATCACTGTGCCATGATGTGCACCCCCTTAACTCTTCAAATAAACCAGTCACTGTTTTAGCAACCCCCCCCCAATAACCTGCACCCCCAGATTTCTAGTCATATACTAATCATTGTGCCAACACATATCCCCCCACCCATATCCTGCACCCCCAGATTTCTAGTCATATACTAATCATTGTGCCAACACATATCCCCCCACCCATATCCTGCACCCCCAGATTTCTAGTCATATACTAATCATTGTGCCAACACATATCCCCCCACCCATATCCTGCACCCCCAGATTTGCAGTCTTACACTAGTCCCTGTGCCATGCCCTGAAGCCCTAGTTTTGTCACCACTGTGTCAGTAGAAGCCCCCCATATGCTGCACCCCTCAAAATCCAGCCATACACAGGGCACTATGCTAGGACTTGCACCCCCCTATATCCATCACCCCTAGATTAACAAACAAACCCCAGTCGCTGTGTCAGGCCCTTGAATTGCCATCATAAACCAAGCGCAGTACCAGCAGAAACCCCCCCCCCATATGTTGCACCCCCAGATTTCCAACCAAACACCAGTCACTGTGACAACACATCCCCCATATAATCCGAACCCCCAGATCTGCAGCCAATTACTGTGCCAAGTGCTGATCCCTCCAAGATCCCGGGCACTGTGCCATTAGGGCCCCCCATATATCCAATCATTGTGCCATAAGGGCCCCCCCAATATAAGCTATACAAGTAACTATGCTATTAGGGGTCCCCCATTTGTCCTGCCTCCCCCTATATATCCTGCACACTCATACTTACAGTCATTCAGCCATTAGGGCCCCCAATATAACTTACACACCCTCATATTTCTAGCGATTGTGACCATAAGTCATGCACCCCCATATTCCCAGCCATTAGGGCTCCCTTTTATATCCTGCACCCCCATATTCCTAGTCATTGTGCCATTGGAGGCCCCCATAACTTGTACCCCCCTACTCTCAATTAGGAGCCCCCCCATATTCCTAGTGATAAGGGGCCCCCATATGTCCTACTTCCCAATATTTCCAGTCATTCGGACATTAGAGCCCCCCCAATATAACTGGTACCCCCTGTCATTAGCGCCCCCCATACAACCTGCACCCCAATATTCTCAGTGATTGTGCCATTAGGGGGGGGCCCCCCATATTCTCAGTCATTAGGGGCCCCTTTTATATATTACACCCCCATATTCTTAGTCATTGTGCCATTGGGGTCCCCCATGACTTGTACCCCATATTTTCAATTATTAGGGATCCCCATATTCCCAATGATTGTGCCCCCCCCAAAAAAAATGCACCCCATCTCAGTTAGGGGGCCCCCATATTCTCAGTAATTGTGTCATTAGGGGCCCCCCATATTACCAGTCATTAGGGGCCCCCCATATTCCCAGTCATTAGGGGCCCCCCATATTCCCAGTCATTAGGGGCCCCCCATATTCTCAGTCATTAGGGGCCCCCCATATTCTCAGTCATTAGGGGGCCCCCCATATTCTCAGTCATTAGGGGGCCCCCATATTCTCAGTCATTAGGGGGCCCCCATATTCTCAGTCATTAGGGGGCCCCCATATTCTCAGTCATTAGGGGGCCCCCATATTCTCAGTCATTAGGGGCCCCCCATATTCTCAGTCATTAGGGGCCCCCCATATTCTCAGTCATTAGGGGCCCCCCATATTCTCAGTCATTAGGGGGCCCCCATATTCTCAGTCATTAGGGCCCCCCATATTCTCAGTCATTAGGGGGCCCCCATATTCTCAGTCATTAGGGGCCCCCCATATTAACAGTAATTAGGGGCCCCCCATATTAACAGTAATTAGGGGCCCCCCATATTAACAGTCATTATGGGCCCCCTATATTACCAGTCATTAGGGGCCCCCCATATTACCAGTCATTAGGGGCCCCCCATATTCTCAGTCATTAGGGGCCCCCCATATTCTCAGTCATTAGGGGCCCCCCATATTCTCAGTCATTAGGGGCCCCCCATATTCTCAGTCATTAGGGGCCCCCCATATTCTCAGTCATTAGGGGCCCCCCATATTCCCAGTCATTAGGGGGTCCCCCATATTCCCAGTCATTAGGGGCCCCCCATATTCTCAGTCATTAGGGGCCCCCCATATTCCCAGTCATTAGGGGCCCCCCATATTCTCAGTCATTAGGGGCCCCCCATATTCTCAGTCATTAGGGGCCCCCCATATTCTCAGTCATTAGGGGCCCCCCATATTCCCAGTCATTAGGGGGCCCCCCATATTCCCAGTCATTAGGGGGCCCCCATATTCCCAGTCATTAGGGGCCCCCCATATTCCCAGTCATTAGGGGGCCCCCCATATTCCCGGTCCCAGCACCCCCCGCTCGGCTCTCCTCGCACATCCCGGTCCCATCTGGAGCACACAGCCGGCTCCCTTCCCCCGGGACCGCTCCTCCGTCCCCCGGCTCCGTCCATTCCTCTCCCCGCTCTTCTCCCTCCACACAACACCCCCCCATCCACTTTCCCCCGGACTTCCCCCCGGTTCCAGCACTTACCGACATCGCCCCATCCACTTTCCCCCGGACTTCCCCCCGGTTCCAGCACTTACCGACATCGGCTCCCCCGGAATTCCACTCCGAGCTCCGCCGATCCCAGCGCTTCCCACAGCGACACTAAACGACACGCCCACCGCCCACAGGCACGCCCACCGCCTCTGCACTCACCACGCTAAGCCCGCCCCCGGCCAACATGGCCGCCTCAACGCCGCCAACCACAACGTGCTCTGCCAACCACAGCTCTTTTTTTTTCTTTCTATCAGCTTTATTACCAAGTCCAGAAGGTGAACACTGGCAGTGAACTTAGCAGAGATCACAGGGGCTTCTAGGAAGAGTCTCAAATCATCATGTTACACATTTCTAAAAACTGCTTATAAAATTCATCCAGACATGATCAGGGCAGAGAATCCTCAAGCC